>JAEMWC010000439.1:312500-390000 GCA_016490735.1 Pachyseris speciosa
GAGTAGTGACCTTTTTCAAAATGAGCGGCCACGCTTTACCGTCGCTATGGTAAAAGCCGTGACTTGAAAACCAATGAGAAGATCGAAAAGACGTTGTAGTGTCATTGAAATCGAAGCTGGTCTTCTATAGGAAATTTTAATTTAAACATGTACGCCCCAAAGCTAAAAATCTGATACGAGCCTCCTTAAGCAAGAATCGGACTTGTTTGAATTTGATGGGGCTCAGTGGATTCTAGAAGTGGGTGAACATTCTTTGGAATACGCTCGCCTTAGGTAAGGTATCTCTCTTGACTTCTTTTGTTCACCTAAAAACAAAATACAAATTCAATTTATTCGTCGGGAATTAACATTATAATTATAATTCAAAAAATTAAGAGGAGGGGCTTCGATAGTCCCTAAAATTTCAAGGGATCTCAATGACTTTTGTCGCTAAATGCGTAAGGTCTTGATATAGCGGCATGGAGACGAGTATTTATGCCATAACCAGATTGTTATATACATTAGCTGTGTTTACCATGCAAAAATAAAAACGCAAGACAATATCGGAAAACGTACCTTACCCTCAGAAATAAAAAAATGTATGACCATTGGTCTCTGCAGGCTCCATGACTCCATTCGTCATATATAAATACATACATAAAACAAGGGAGAAGGAAATATACGAGTTAAAAATGACAACTGTGATCTTGAGACAAATTCCTCAGTCTCAGTGAGGAATCGTAAAGGTTTAAAAAAACATTTCCGAACGAAAAGATTCAACGAAACTGAATTCATTTTAGCAAAAGCAAAGTTGCGCTAGGTCGAGCGTTCGAGCTGAACTGACGGATCAAACCATATTATTCGTTTTCTTGTTGCTGGCATTAGCCCACAAACGAAAAACGTATAGCGTAGACTTAATGACATTGCGAAGTATCAATAGTTCAAGAACCCGGGGTGGGGGGTACTGTTTTATATGAGCTATATAGGTGTGTGCGACCCCAAAGGGTATGGTTTTTTAGCCGTTTCGGTCTGAAATAGGGTATCAGTTTTGACCATTTTGGTCTGAAATAGGGTATGGTTTGTGCGCTCTTGTCTTGAATTTGGTATGTTTTTTAGAAGAAGCTACTTCTTCATCTTTAGCCGATAAGACCATCAACAAAAGCCCTTTTTTTGTCTTTTAATTATGTTTACGCCAACTCTGTACGTGAAATGGGTCTGAAATAGGGTACCGAATTTTTGGTCAGGTCTGAAATAGGGTAGGGAAAATCGCAGATTTTGGTCTGAAATAGGATAAGAGTTTCAAGAGGCGGGCCGCACACCCCCACCCAATTTTTCTGGGAGTACCCCCCCCCCCGGTTTCAAGGATAACCTAACCTGCTGGGCTCCTGATTCCTGATGGACATCACGAAGACACCAAGCCAGAAAAACGTGAAACAGTGATTTAATCTAATGGCTATGCCTTATGACTCATTTCTCTTTTTTAATAAAAATTCATAATGTGATCTGCAATGAAAAATATTTTGATCAACTAGCACTGCATGAAAATTTGGCTTTCGTCTCACCTTGCATTCCGCATCAAAGGCTTGACAAAAGTGCGTGCAAAAGAAACTCGTTTGACATGTTTTGTGACGGTTGTAGTTTTTTTTCTCACCTTTGAGCTTTCTGCCGCTCTGACACGCATCAAAAGGTACCCCCTATCAACAAACCAAAGCAACATTTTACAGTACTTTTATGGTCATTTTGACATCAATTGATAGCGCATTACCTTTGACTAGGCCGGCTTAACCACTCTTGACAGCGCGGAAAGGTGGGATACAGTCATTTTTCGTTCAATACTGATGGGACCGCGGTAGTTAGTGGGTTGGCACAGTTTACTTGTCAGAATAAATCTTCGTCATTCCAGGCCCTTTGTCATATTTTTTGTAATTTGGCATTCAATGAAATGCTTAACATTACGACAAAAGCACCGCATTACTTTAATGTAACTTCATCATGCACATCACAATATATCATCACAGGACGTACACTGGGGTAAGGAAATTTTAACTGAAGGATTCGTACTCCGCTAGGAGTGACTAATTTGGTCCCTTCTTCTGGATCACATTTTTTGTTACACCTGTAGAGCAAGGGGCTAATCACTGGCGTTATAACCTGAGGGATTAAGTAAAAAGAGACAAGTGTAAAGCGTGGATACCAACAACCTCATTCGCCCTTTTCTGCGACCAACCTGTAAAACAAGTTGCAATTTCAAATGAATAATTTCAAGGAATTTTTTCGGCTCTACCTCGGCGTAGAAACCTGTGCGGGGAAATTTCCAGGGAAATTTCCAAATGTGTTGTACTGGGGGACAGATCACATTCTTACAGTCTTACCTACCAGAAAAATAATCTCCAATTGTTTTTTTTTTTTCATCAAAAGTAATGATCTGTTGATTGATATTATGAACGAAATTACAGATCATATTCTTAAGCATGAGGTTGTTACTGAATGGCATTATGAAGAGAACAGTTACCTTGCTAAGCTGGGAAAGCAACTTTTAGGAAGTATACCTACCTTTGACACACTGCGCAATTTTAGGTCATGGGTAAACAGTATGGCAAAACAGGTAAAGAAAGTTGTGTTTAATTAAACAGATCCAGTGAATCGATGAAACTAGATAAATGTAGCTACAGCATTAGTTATTGCTGAACTGTCAAGACTTTTTGAGAACATTTTAAAAGCTTTTAAAGAGTTATAATTTAGAGGAAATTTTTAAGAGAATTTTGCATAGCACTTCACACAGCTGTTACTCATCCCTTTGGCCCAATTGGTTTTTACAATGTGTGCAAATATCTGAAAACAATAATCCAATAAATCAATTCTACCTCTTGGCCAGCACCTATTCAGTATTTGCCAGTCTCTAACCCTGCCAATGTAATTTTCAATATAAATTCTAAGAGTTGCAATATCAAAATTTCTAACAACTTCGGTCTCATCAAACTGGGAGTTAAATTTCATGTGGGGCCTGTTGTGCAGGAGAGTCTCTTATATTAAACCCCTTGTCAGTCATGACAGTTTTGCCTCTTGGAACAGAATCTAGTACTCTTGAGAGAAGCAAGAAGAAGCGTCAGGAGAAGCGAGAGAAGCCAAAAACGACGGCTGTGTCTAAAAGTGGGGACGGATACGCAGGGATGCGTGTTTGGGGACGTGGGACACGGGGACGTGAGATGTGGGACACGGGGCCGCGAGATGTGGGATGTGGGGACGTATTAAAAATATCTTCACTCTAACTGCTTTGGAAATTTTCGCAAGTTTATACCGTTGAAAACGAGGCTTAGGGTTAAAAATATCTAGTCTGAGGTAAATACGGTTAGGGGCTGTTAACTTTTTACATTTAGGATTTGTTTTTCGTTCATTTCATTGCTCGGATCAGTGAAAATTGAAAATTGCTTTAATCCCCTCCCCCCCCCCCCCCTCCCCTGGTGTGACCGAGTATGCTTCAGCGAGTTGTCAGTGACTTTGGACAGCAGTTTCCTCGGGCTTTCCATTGAACAAAATAACCGGTACAAATTTTCGGAATTTTCGCTCGCAGCCGTTCTTTATCTCGTCACGCAACGTTCCTCGCCACTAAGTGGCGAGGAGCGTTGCGTGACGAGACAAAGAACGGCTGCGTAGGAGACTAGTGCTTCGTCCGCTTATTGGTTTTTCCGCTTGTCCACGTGAGCTCACGCTCGGTAGGGAGACTAAAACCGATATCTATCGCAAATTCGGTAATTCTGGAACCCATCAACGAGGGTGCACTCAAAACGTATTCCTAAATTTTCGGAAACTTTTCCCGGAACTTTGCCCGTTCCATTCGATTTCGAACCGGAAATCTCGAAAATTTTGGTTGAATGGAAAGCGCCCCTCGTGTCGACGCAGTGGTTCTTCACTTCGTGGATTGTTGTTGTAACATCTAGAAGAATAACGCCCCGGGAATAACGCTCTGTAAGAACTCCAACACTCAACTCGAAGCTAACATAATCACACAGTCGCACGTGCTTACACAAAACTTTAGCTAGTTTATGTACGTAAGCAATACGTGGCAGTTGTTACCGAGATTGCAACCACTAAACCCTACTTGTATGCAACGGCGATGAGAGACCGAGCGAGACCAGTTTCACGAAGTGGTGTTACACGGTGAAACTCTTGTTTTTATCACCATTGAGATCGTTGTGACCGTTGCAGAAGTAGAAAGCGGTTCTTTTTTTTTTGTAATTTGAAAGTAGAAAAGAAAGCGGTTCTACTTCTGCAACGTCCCCACGTCCCCACGTCCCCCATCTCGCGTGCCCGCTTCCCCGTCCGTCCCCAAGACGATCTGCTCCTAGCGCCCGCGTATACCTCCTTAGTGCCAGCGGCCAGAGATATGGCGGTCAATTTTGAAGCCAACTTGGTGCTGCTTAAATCTCGATGATGAGGGTATTTAAAGGACGGGAACTCGTTAAGATCCAATGCATGGTAAGTCACTTTCTTACTGCTGAAGAGCAAATGAGGAATTTTAATTATTCATTTGCATTACAATTAAGTTAAATGCTCGCGAGCACATGAAGTGACGAATTTCTACGATCAAGCCTACAAAGCTAAAGTTTCCCGGTAGAAACGGATTATTGTTGATTCTCTCGTAGTTCTTTGCAGTTGTTAAAAGAGACTCTCGTTTATCCTCAACATTCATTACTCTCTTACTCTTACTCTCAAACAAACAGCCAAAACCACTAATAATCCATAATCCTAGAATCTTAACAGTGCGTCATAATATTATGCACATGTCATCGGCTTCCCCGTGGGGTCGACCCCCGGGCCTACCAGGGAGATATGTGGGGGAATACAAGGAGATGGATGGGATTCTTTGCCCGAGGGTAGGGGAAAATCTTGATATTGTTTTACGATCAAAGATTAGGGGGTGGGGGAATTCGCAAGTTTGAAAAGGATGTCATGGGGATTTTCAGCTGAGAGACACCTCACCCAGGGGACTTTGTCTTGAGAGATTCCCCGACCCCCCGGGGAAATTCCTCAAGTTTGCTTGACTGGTTTTACAATCCCCCTGGTTAGCCCGGGGGTCGACCCCACGGGGAAGCCGATGACATGTGCATTATGCACCTGTCACTGGAAACCCCCAACCCCCCACCCCGGGGAGACGTGGGGCATTAGACAGCTGAACGAAAAATAGGAAGAAAAAGCCCCACCTTAAAGGGGAGCATCTTAAGTCTAAGCCCCTACTAAAAGGTTGGATTTTTCAAAGATTGGTTAACATTTCATAATGAAATATGCAAAGTCCTACTTTGCTGACATACCTTTGAAACACTGTGACAATTCATGTTGCTTATCCATCAGCTAGGTCAGTGTTAAAAAGGGGGGGGGGGGTTAGATAGGCCTGCGCGACTCCCACTCGCCTGTTTTTAGCCTTGAAGCTATATTTTTGCTCTAATGAGTATGTCTTTCAGGGAATGCCCTCTCTTGTAGGATATAAGTGGCAGTTCCTTAAATATTTCTCTGAGCGTCGGTTGTTTCTCAATAAAATGCCATTTGCTCATGAGGATTTCTTTTATGTTTGGCACTGATGGGTGATATTGTGTTACAAACGGCAAGATTTGTTTGTTTTCTTTCTCTTTTTGTCGGAAGGTTTGTTTCTTGTTTTGAAACTTTACTTCTGAGAGGTTTCTTTGTATAAAGGCTTTAGGGTAACCTCTATCAACAAGGTGTGTTTTGAAATGTTCTACTTTCTCTTCAAATATTGTTTTAAGGCGCTGTTACACTGCAATGTTTCGTGCAACTTGTGTCGCAACGCCATTGTGAGACAAGTTGCATGAAACATTGTATCAAGTGTAACATTCCCTGCAACGGCCAAAATCGTTGCGAGACAAGTTGCATGAATTGTTGCAGAAAGTAGAACTCGATTCTACTTTCTGCAACAGTTCGTGCAACTTGTGTCGCAATGATTTTGGCCATTGCAGGGTATGTTATATATATATATATATATATATATATATATATATATGTATATATATATATATATGCTGTATATATATATATATATATATATTGAAAAATAGAAAAAAACTACTCTATTTTTCTATTTTTCAATATTTTGCTCTACTTTAACGTATCGAGCACTGTGCTACAGAATAATCGAAACATAGTTTTCCTTTATATATATATAAATATATTTGGGGTTAGGAGCACTTTAAGGTCCTTGCAAACAAGGACATATTGTTGTGGTCACAAATGTTTCCCTGTTTGCCAGCACATGCAACATTTGTCGTGGACACAAAATTGGTGTCTGAGACACAAAAGATGTTTCTTATTTTTTTCAGAAACATTTTTTGTCTGCAACAAGTGTTTCCCAGTTTGCACAGCAAGGCAACACAACATTTGTTGTGTCCTGCTCATTTGCTCACAGAAGAAACGAGCAATGGTGTGTTCGCAACAATGTGTCCTCGTTTGTTAGGGCCTTTAATTTCCTTATAAGACTTTCTGATGTCATGTAAGCTGAAGCATATGAAGCATGAGTGATATTTGCAATCAAATTTCTCATGAAAATGTCCCAGAGAGTTGAAAGTGAAAGCAGCTATACAGACAGCTATTTAGACAGGTATATCTGTACTTAACAATATTATTCAACAAGTGTGTATTGGATGTGTGATGATACTGATAGCCAACAAGGCATGTAGCTGGGAGTTGGTCACGATAATCCCGCAGGAAGAACTGGCTACACACTATTGCAGCCACCCTGCCAACTTTATGTATAATGTGTCATATTGTAACTATAGTTGTTATTTGTTCTCCTTTAAAAAAAACAGGAAATATTGTTGGATTTTGTTGATTTCATTTGGCTATCCCTTGGTCTTGGTTAGCCAATCAAATCTCTGGAACTTCAATGATCCAGCTTTTAATAAAATAGTTAAGTATGAGTAGCTTTTACTGGCAGGTTTTGGAGAAATTAGAATATTTCAGTTTTTAGTGAATAAGGATTGACATTAAATTTCATCTAAGTTTATTTTATTGATTTTTATAAAATATTGGTAAATTTCGGTGTCAATCTAAGGTTCTTGGCAAATCTTAATCTCCAAGATGGCAGATTCATAACTAACAATATTATTGAAAAGTGTATCAATTTGTGGGAGAACAAGAGAACCAAGTCGAGGTTCAGGGGAATAATTTGCATTTTCCTTTGTTCTTGACAAAAGAAAATGCAAATTATTCCTCTTAACCTTGACTCTGCTCTTTTGTTCTACCACAATCCAAAACTAGGGTATTACCATATCATATGATATCAGCAAACAGAATCCCAAAAGATAAATTCTTGAGTGTACTATTTACACTCCAACGTTGACTGTTATACTGGTACTTACTTATACTTATTTAACCTTGGATTTTAGAGTAGCTTATAAATACAGCTAATATCTCCGAGCATTTACCAAGTTGACCCAACCATCAGATGAGAGATAGGCCACCACACCAGGAACTATGTCCCCTACTCTTTTCAAACAGTGTGTGGGTTCTTTAGCGTCCCACAGAACCAACTATGAAGAGTTGTGAGACGGGGCCTACGGTTTATCGTCATTATCCGAGAAGACTAGAAAGTCTAACCATTTGCAGATTTCATTATGAAGGCAGCACTTTCTCCTCAATTATTTTTAAGACCCTGAGTGTTGGTCTGGCCGGGGTTTGAACCCGTGACCTCCCGCATGGTGGTCTGGTGCTCTACCAACTGAGCTAACTGGTGTCAATCAGTCAGTCAGTCAGTCCATTGCAGTGAGACAATAAATTAGTTAGTCAGTCGGCTAGCCAGCCAATCAGTCAGTCAGCAAATATTCAATTAGTTACACTAATTAATCCAATCAGTCAGCTAGTCAGTCAGTCAGTCAGTCAGAAGCTTCCCAGCTAGGAAGACAGACAGTAAGGCAGTCAGTCCATCCATCTGTCCATCCTATCTGTCCCTGGCAGTCAGTCAGCTAGCCAAGCAGCCAACCAACGGTTTACCAGTAGTCACAGTTGGTCAGTATATCAGTCAGGGGCACCCAACGAAAGGTTTCGGTAGATATCTGTTCGGTGGAGGGTAAAATTCGCCTTGTGCTTTGGGCGTCGATTAAAGAGTGCACTCGGATTTTCGTAACTAAAACGTGGCCTAAAAGATTCGCAATTGGGAAATCATAGCCCCTGAGGTTTTCGAAAAGGTCGTAATTGCCGTTTTTGGCAGTCAAAAACGTCAACTAGCATTTTCGGAAAGAAAATAGTTCTCTAGAAAGTTCGTGGAAAGTTTCCGCTTGCATTTTCTCAAAGGAAGATTTTGTTCTCTAACATTTTCGGGTAATAAAAATTTCAACTAGGGAATCCGAACAGATGAACTTCTTCTAGCTTACAAAAACATCACTTTAAACAGACTTCAAACACCAGAAGGTACATAAAAATGCCTTTCTGTAGCTTTTGGTTGATTTGGCTCGTTGGGTGCCCCTGATCAGTCTTGCAGTTATTAGGTAACTCAGTCAAATAGTTATGATCGTTTTTTCAAATAGTTCCAGTTGATTAGTAAGCCAGCCAGTCAACCAGCCAGTTTTGGCCCTTCGATCAGCTACCAAGGTGTCAGTACAGTTGGAATGTCTGTCCAACTGAAAGAGAAGTGACCTAACCGCTGACACAAGAAAAGAGACGGTCATCTTTGAACCGATGTAAGAATAAATAACTTAACGCAGTCAAGAGACTACCTGCCTGTTGAAACTGTAATACGTGGCCTCTTCTCGATATTATAAATTGTCTTATAGACAGAGGTTCTGCCAGTGATTCGTAGTATTCGGTTCACCAGTTTATGACTTAAAGTAAACGATTCCCACGTGAGTTCGAAACGCCTCTATGTGCGTCACTAGCCCAGGCTAGTCATGTCCGGGCAACATCCCTTCATAGCAGATGCCACGCACCTCTCGTTGACGCTACCTGTCGACAAGACGAGTATTTTGTAACTCACCAGAAGATTAATCATAAGAACTGTGTGAACTGGCACACCAACTGACACAACCGAAAAGCTTGCTTTCAAACACCTGAAACACCATAAGTATCACGCGAGACTCTCTTTTAGATTCGAGTGAATGTGTGAAACGCAAAATTGATTTCCTTATATAATTAATGAGGTTATAGTTATATTTTTAATTAAGCTTTTGTCCATTTTCGCGCCTCAAATGATGTTTTTTGGGGGAAGAAAAGTTGTTTTAATAGTGGGCTTCCCGTCATGACATAAGCAGAAAGATGTAATACAACATATAACGAACAGTGAACAAAGAAAAAAAAACAAGACTTTTCGGTCAACTTCAGGGACTTTTTTAAAGGGCGATTTTTTTTAATATCCCCTGTTCGCGACAATTTGAATACCACAACTTTCTCAAATTAAAAACGTGAAATCATTTTCTTTTTCGTTACACCTGATACAAAGTCCTCAGAATTTGATACTTTTATCTCTTTAATGGCATAACTATACCCCAAACCGCTCATACGCTTTTTGTCTCTGTGTGTGTTTTGTGTGCGGACCAACTGAAATTTTATTTGTTTATTTAGGCCAGACGTTTATGACCGGTTTTTAACTTTTAACGTTCAAATGGTTCTGCTCGCTTAAGAATAACAAAGCACTTTGTTGAAATTTGTTTCGTTGTTTCCATCTTGGCTTGGCCGAGTTGTCAACTGTGTACTCTGAGTTCCCTGTTAGGGGAGATAATACATCGACTAAGTAGGATTAAGGAACACGATAGAGACATACGGCTTGCTCGAACCCAATCCTCCGCCGTTTCAGAACATAGCAACGCGACCGGAGATTATCCGCTCTGGGACGAAGTTAAATTTATTGACCGAGACCCACATTGGTACACCCGTAGGGTTAAAGAGGCTATTCACATAAGGCTTCACCCTAACAACATTAACAGGGACAGTGGAGTTGAAATTCCTGAAGCGTGGATGGCCACGATCAGACAACACAACAGCCGATCAGTACCAAAGCGGACCGCTGAGGGAACAATTTCTAGTCTGAACGACAAGGATCGAAATCCTCCAATCAACAACAGCCTAAGCGAGGATCGAAATGCACCAATCACGACCAGCCACGGTGCTTCTTATTCTCACACGCAACCAGTCGACACCATCGCCTAATGAAGACCAGCAGTATAGCGGTCGAAACGTCGCGATCCACATCTTTGTGACTCAATCGTGAGACAAAAGATTAACTCAGCTATCAATTGAATAAAGGGGATTAGTTTGTAAAGAAACTGTGGTGCTGCGTCGGTGGGGGAGTGAAACACGAACATTTGGTTTATCAACGGAGTTGATAATGTAAATTGACCACCGCACAGGGATTCGATTAGCTGACGTTTCGAGCGTTAGCCCTTCGTCGGAGCGAATCTTCGCTCCGTCGAGCGTTAGCCCTTCGTCGGAGCGTCAATTAAAACCGACACGTTTTTGGTCACGAGAGCAAGGTAGTAAAATTTTAATAAATGCGTGTTGCCAAAGGAGTAACTGAAACAATTGTCGGTGTAATAAATAATAATAATAATAATTTTGTGATTTCTATATATGATCTAACGCGCTTTACAAATGAAGACTAACTAATGATACCATTATTTACAATTAATATAAAACTAGTTGTCTTTTCCGGCAATCGTTTTCAGGCACTCTTTTGTCGCATAAGAGTTGGCCTTCAGGGTACATAAAAGGTACGACAGGGCCGTCTAGACAAGAGAAGAAACATAACGTTTCAGTCAGTAATAATAATAATAATAATAACAACAACAACATTGCTCTTTATTTGCACAAGAAAATGTTTTTAAAATGTCTTAAACTTGTGGGACGGTCATTTTGCTTGTGTGATGTCCTTCTAAAATTTTACGTGAGTGATGTCGTGTTTCAGTCTGTGCCAACCGTTGCGTTTGTTTGAAATTGTGTCTTGTTTAAAAAGTCAAGAGTTAAATGACCTTGGCAGGTGTTCAGTTTGCGCCAACGGTCAGAAGTAAAAATATTTTCCTTTGCCCTCAGTTAAAAAATCATCTTTTTATTGCACCCCCTGACATGTAAGTAATATTCGATGATCTTTATTGAGAACCCAATAATTTTTCCGGCGATGATGATATTTTGAAATGACCTAAAATGATTATTTTTCGTGTGACGTTTGTGGCAAAGTGAACGAAATAGCGTATTCGTTTTTGGTTATTAATTCAAATTATTTATTGCACTCGCTATATCAATTAATAAAGTTATTGCCAATGATAAACAGGTATTATAGCAGTTTATTATATTTCACAGAGGTTGTTATGCAGTGGAGATTTAGACTCCCTTTCGCCACATCCTTGCACGTTAACCTCGTCTGCAATCGAAGGCATCTTCCGCTCGGCATTAAGACGCACAGAGCTGTTTTTCTCTTTTTAACGACTTAACTGCTTTCTCTTCCCGTCACTCCCAGTTTGAAATGTCGCGGTACCGGAAAAGAGAAAATAAAATAACGGGTTTAGGAAAGCGTTTTCTTGTACCTGCCTGAGTTTTGGTTTGATATCATAAACAAACAGCGGAGTAAAACGATGAATAAATACATAGGAATGCCTGATAGTTTTAATCGAGAGTCGACCTAACTCGGTTCTTTGTCTGGAATTCCCTTCATGGGTAAGGATCGTCCTTAGGTTAGAGCGTCCCCGGCATGAGGGCTCTCTTTCTCCTCCTGTAAGTACAAATAACTTAAGAATGTTATAATCCTTTCTCTAGTCACCTTATTTTCTACGCACGATTTACCGTTAAAGTTTGAAATGGGGTTGGATTTAACGGCCGTAGGTCAACTTGTTTTTTTTTCAGTGGCCTTCACCCTCGTAATTAATTCTTCCTTTGCGCTGGGTATTTGCTCCTTTTTGAAATTTGTACGAGTTTAGAAAAGCAATATGATTTTTTTTGGTTAGGAGCGTTGTTATCAGTATAGATTAATTCCGGTTGACGCTCATTGCGAATTAAGCTTGTTCAATGATCTGTTTTGGTTAAAAAGCGCCCTACTTCGTCGTAATCCCTTTGTCATACTCTGCTCTCGTTCAATTTTCCTTGAAATATCCCAGTCGTTTTGATTAAAGAAACCCTTCAATTTTTTTTAAGTGCGAAATAAGAGAGAGAGGGATTCGGCGTTAAAGTGGGAAAAGTGTATAGTCTTAGAATCTACCGTCACGACCCCGTCATGATTGATTGATAGTCCTCCCCTCTGCTGTCTGATTGCTGAAATTTGTCGATTTTAATGGCCTAAGAGGGTTTCTCCGCAAACGTGAAACTGTAGCCGTCAATTAAAACCGACACGTTTTTGGTCACGAGAGCAAGGTAGTAAAATTTTAATAAATGCGTGTTGCCAAAGGAGTAACTCAAAAAATAGTCGGTGTAATAAATAATAATAATAATAATTTTATTATTTCTATATATGATCTAACGCGCTTTACAAATGAAGACTAACTAATGATACCATTATTTACAATTAATATAAAACTAGTATAAATAAAAGAAAAATAAAATAAATGAATCTAAAATATAGATGCGTCTTTAATTGTTTCTTGAATGAAGAAAGAAAAAAAGGTAGGAAATAAGGACTAGAGAAGTATGCAAGATGTATCTATACCTGACTTCGTTGTTAACAACGTTTTTGGTGATCTACGGTTTTGATTGCTCCCGCAGCTTTTACTTCGACTAAAGAGTATTGAAAACCAGAAATGTAATTATAGAACGCTCTAAAGGTTAGCTGCTTTATCGCGACCAAAAATTGCAGGCACTTGAGTTGTCTAACCCTCAAAGCTACAAGAGGTCGAAGTAAACGACAATTCTGGAAAAAAGACATAGCTTATGTATGTAACAAATTTAAGCGAAAAGAAAAATCGATTTATTTCTTCGTAAACAATTTGATTGTGCGTCAGTGAGGTTTAACAGAAGCCATAATGGGCAGTTAATTAAGCCATATATTTTTCTATTTTTTCCCTTTGTATGAAAACCGATTAGGCGTCTGCCTTTGTTTACTGTATTTGCACGAAATCTTTTTAACACATGCTAACCTGATGCTCAGATATTATACATTAAGGTGGCAATTTATTGTGGCCTGTAGATCACAAGTACAAAGACACCAAAAATGGAAAATTATTCGCCTTTAAACCATTTTTGATGCGTCAACTAGGAAAAAATACCATCTTGGGAGTGGGAAAAAAACTCTATGAAGGAGGACATTAATGAAATTAGATTTTAGGACGGAATCGTTGCATTTTTTCTCGGGGAGTAGATTACCGACAAAGTGCTGGTTGAAATCATCGTGAGATATAAACACCAACAGGTCCCATACTTAAATTAAGAAAAAACAGCTCATTGGTGGTACATACATTCAAACTGTAAGATGTTTTAAACGCTCTTCAAGGCTGTCCCTCACTTTAATTTTCAAGGGTCTTAACATATTTAATACCACACTGAATTGATTAAACTACAGGCTGCCGTTTTCCGTTCCTTGGTGGTGAGCCCTTGGAGTCTCGATGGTGACCAAGATCTCGGTTATTTCTCCTTGAAATATGTGACTGCTTGTATATATGGGTTATTGTTCCAAGCGTGAGGTCAAGATGGCGGAATATTGGCCAAGTTCTTCTTTTGCGTGTTTATGGACCGAGACGAAGTCGAGGTCCATAAACACGCAAAAAAAGAACGAAGTCAATATCCCGCCATCTTGACCGAACAAGCTTGGTCAATAAAGGATTTATTATATGACTCAAAGGACGCTATCAAGAGACAGTAAAACGCGGGACGAACGGCATGGGCTACCCGAGAGGTCAAGATGGCTCCATCTTGACCTCGCGGGTAGCCAATCACAGCAGGAGAATTGATTCATCTTGACCGCTGCAAGATCCAGTCATATAATAAAGATATATATAGAAATATAACTCATAAGAATAAAGAAAATGATCAGGATCACCAGAGTTAAACTGTCTTTATGTTTAAATTTCCAACTAGCGCTAGGGGTAAAAGACTTCCTGCGTGTGCACGGCACATAACATGTTAGACTTCTTTGATTTTACTGAACACGATGGAATGCCGCAATTGTTTCTTTGTTTTCTAATGATTTGTCTAAAAGAGCCATTTTACTGACATTAGTTAACGGCAATTTTTCTTCTTATCGGACAAAAAAAGGAAACTAGAGCGGTCATCCTCATTTCATATCTGAGTGTACACCACTTCGTCTCGTCTGATTTAATGGCTTCTTTCCTGATTCTTTAGTTGCAAAGATGGCTCGAAACTAAAGCAAATCGTGTACAAGGAAGATAATTTGCAAGTAATAGGCTAGAAGTCCGCATTTATGTCAGACTTGTATGAGATTTCGATCTGTTGGTAAACGTTGTTGACTTTTTGGCGTTCATTCCGTTTTTATGTTAACGAACGATTTAGGTGCTGCACGGTCATTTACACATACCTAAGTCTGCCATGCTGAAACCAGTTGTTGAGTGGCACTAATGTTTGTACTTTAAAGGAGCTCGGTCACGATATTTTGGGTCATTATTAGAGACACAAAAATGTTTTTAAATAATAGGAAACAATAAAATAACACTTTGTCAGGGAAGATGAGCACCAAAGAGACAAGAATAAATGCAAATGTGACGAGGATTGTGAAGGATAGAGAACATTGAAACGGATTACAAGTGACCTTTTTGAAAAAGGGAGGACTTAACTTCTCAAAATCCAAAGACCGTGACCGAGGTTCTTTAAGATGTAGCGTAGTAAGCTCTTACTTTAGTGTTTAAAAATTGTTGTTGGAGATTTTAAAGAAATAACTTTTTCACGTTTCAGATATGGAGTAGTTATTGTTACGAGCGACATTCGTTCATCACACTCTTCTGATGGGGAAGATGACTTAACCAATCAACATACAGTCCGTGTTAAAAGGACTTTACCGGAAAATACAATCGATGGACAAGGACCAGAAAACCAGAAATCACCAGATCAAAACAACAGTAAGCTGTCTTACAATCCATCGTTAACGTCGTTTAGGCTCATTGCTGAGGCAGGCTCTCAAGTGTAATGGTAATGGTAACGGATTTATATACCGCACTCATCACATAGTCTCATGGCGGTTTACAATTCTGTAGACTTGCACCAAGTCGAGTAATACGGGGTGGGGGAGATTTGTCTTTTTATAAGTAATACGGGGTAAAAGTGTGAAATTCTAACAACTCTGCTATTGGGTGAGATCGAACGTCTGCGTGTAAAGGCGCCTCTGGCAGCTGATACTGAGTCCATATTTGATCTCACCCACCCACCCACCCACCCACCCAACCCACGCGTGAACGTGAAAGACAGATGTGAGATTGGTTTCCCTTAGTTAATTCCCCCTCCCCCCGTCTATAAGTAGTTTCATGTTATTTATAATGAACGCTTCCCTCCGTCACCCCAACTCTTAGTGCATCGGCCTTTCCTTTTGCTCCATTTCCCGATTAGAGAACCAGTTAAAATGACCATTTTTGAAGTCTGCTTTATCTGATAAAGGGATGCAGAATGCATAGCAAATATAGGAACTGATTCTTTTTTGTTTTTAGATGCAGTGAAAAAGGACATTGATGCAGTGGCCAATACTGCTAGCGACGATGCAGGTATTTTGTGTCATGCGCTTTTGATCTTCGCCTACAAATGTAAACAACAGGGCCGGGTTTTGATTGGCCGAAGTCTGGCAGATTCGCTTCGGTTGTGGCCATGCCCGTTCCTCGAATATTCCTTAACTATTTTACGTGTGTTTTATTTTTAGATGTGATTACATGAAAATCATAGTGTTGAACTGTGGGTAAAATACTGCAGATTTGAGAAACCATCGCAGTTGCGAACGCTACTTGAGCCGTAGCCAAAGGAACGTTAAACTGCAGAAAACTCAGGCTTGAACGGGAGTAGAATCCATGACCTCTGCGATACCAGTGCAGTGCTTTACCATCTGAGCTAACAAGGCTTTCCTTTTGCTACTGCTAAAGTAGGGCTCATAACGTAGGCTGATCTCATTGTATCGGTTTTAGTGATAAGCTAAATGATAGGATAATATGCCTCTGCTGTTTTGTACTAAAACCTAGCTCTGGGTAAAAAACAGATCTGAATAATGATAATGATAATGATAATGATAACAATAACTATAACGATGACGATAACGGTTAAATCATAATGATAGGTAAGCTAGTCAAACGTTGGAGAAACCGGCCTACAGAACTTACAGCCTCAGCTAATCAATGTAAGCAAGCAAAAACAATCCCCCCACCGGGACTTATGGCTATATAGATTTTTGTAAACAAGTAGGCGAAATAAAGTTTTCCCCCTTAAAAGTAGCTCGCGATTATAGCCGCCTCATGTTTGCAGCCTTTAGGAGCGTTCGAGACGTGTCGAGCAACAGAGCTCTCTTCTCCCGAGAGCAGCCGGGAGATAAGATGGGTGGCTGTATTAGTGGGATGGCTTATAATTTTGTGGCTGTCGAAAAATTTTGTTGTTTGTGTTAGAGACGTTTTTGTTCAATCAAACCAAGAGTACTCAGTGATCAACGCCAAATAGTCCACAAGGCAGCTTAGTCGCAAACTAATCCGATTCTGATCGCTGTTAAAGTCGTTTTTGCACCACGATATGATGCTGTGCTTTCCATTTGGTCTGCTTGTCGTTATTTAAACACACATGGAGATTTTTACGGTGACATTTGTCGTGTTCTTTTCTTTTCCAGCACCTAGCAAGCGATTCACAGTCAGATCACGCTACGGGAATATTCGCATCAGCGGTAAGGCTTTCGTTGCTTCAACCGTGAGATGCAAGGAGATCAAGCCATGGGATTTGTCGGAATAACTTAAAAAATCTGTGGTTTTGGGAATGGGGGAAAAAACAATGTTTACATGAGAAGAAAACGAACTCCAGTTAAGTTAGATAAATTCCCTACCATGTAACATGTGAGAAAGTTAGGCCAGTGCCTTTCATGGTCTTGATTTATGCCAGGCTTAGCGATGACTCTTCGTGGCAAAATGTAATGGCGTTATCTTGTCTTAAAAAGAGGTTAATCACGCTTTCAATTTAAATACCATTATACATTTGTTTGTCAATTCTGATAGCACGGTTGGCGCTCCTTTTTTCGTCTCTCATTTTTCACGCAAGCTTCCGATTAATGAAATTTTCAGATGTCAGTTTTCCCATCCAAGCTCTGAAGATTTTGCTATAATTAGTGCGCTAAAGTGAATTTTCTTCACCTTTCCAAAGAAGCTGAAAAATACGGAGCGTTCACGGCGTTCAACTTGAAATCAAATTATAGCAAATCTCCACGTTTTCCCAACCCTGCCTTTCTAAAATCTCAAGTGTTCACGCATGGCGATTTTCTTAGTTCCTCCGATTCTTGCTGGGCTTCAAAAAGCCAAGAAGTTCATCAGCGTCATCGAATCGGTCTTCAAGTTCCCTATTTGTAACTGTTTCCTCTCTGTATTACAGGTGTCGGCCGCAAGCCTCGCTTGGGCAACATATGCTTCGGAAGAAGTAAGTTAATGCCAGTGCATCTTGAACAGCTTTCCACACTTGAGAAGCCGTCCTATTGCTGAGTGATATCATCACGTCGGCATCCTTTGATCTCCTCAGTGACACAGAATTATCGAAAGTTATTCTCCTTGAATTTTTTTAAACAACAACGACAAAAACTTTATTTGTATTCAAATTATTTACCCTTTTGCTTTGTTATATCTATATTAACATCTAATTGCAAGGCGCAGTTGACTATTGTTAAAGACACTGCGTGGTATAAATTATTATTATTAATATTATTATTATTTAATATATCAATAATAATCAGACTTTATTTCTACTTAAAAATATTTGCAATAATTACAGCATATATGATAAAAAATATATTTACATGTATCCTTAATTTATTACAGCATGGACTTACCCTGGATAAAATATTGATAATTTCAATTGAAAAGTGATTTAAACACAGGGATATTTAAATGATGGCACAAACATATGGTTAAGATAGAGTTCATATAAAATTGCTTTTGTTCATAGTTGTGAATGTGACAAAGATACATACATACATACATACATCACATTATTTACCCTCGGATTTTAGAGTAGCTTGTGCAGCTAATATCTCCGAGCATTTAATCATCAGATGAGAGATAGACCACCACACCGGGAACTACGTCCCCTACTCTTTTCGAACAGTGTGTGGGTTCTTTTACGTCCCACAGAATCAATTGTGAAGAGTTGTGAGACGGGGCCTACGGTTTATCGTCCTTATCCGCAAAGGCAGCAGTTTCTCCTCAATTATTTAAAGACCCTGAGTGCTGGTCCGACCGGGGTTTGAACCACCGACCTCCCGCACGCTAGTCCGGTGCTCTACCACTGAGCTAACCGGTCGGTATATATATATATATATATATATATATATATACAAATATAAGAAGGAAAGTGTTATATTTGTATAAATGTCTATAAAAAATATAAAATAATGTCAACTACAAAAAAACTACTAAAAACTTCTCAGCTCAGTATTCCTGGCTTTGCTTAGAGCCCCCCTAGAAATAGCGTTCTCTCTCGTTCTCTCTCTATTATTATTAATATGATAATAATAATAATAATAATAATAATAATAATAATAATAATAATAATAATAATAATAATAATAATAATGTATTATTATTATTTATTACAATCTTAAAGAAAGAAAAGAGTGCTGATTGCTTTCGTTTATGTCCGGTAAGTTGTTTAAGATGTCGGAAAAGAGAGCCCTATATTAACTATATAGAAAAAAAAAACTTGCGTTTTTCTTTTCCAACAGATTGGCGAAAGCACGTGAACTTAGTGAACGTGTGTATCACCATCAGAGGTAAGTAAAATACTGGAAGAGTATTCCAATAATCTGTTGATAGAACTTGGTATTTATCAGGAGTATGCGTGTGACGGTATAGAATAATTACATTGGCTTTCACTAATTTACCGCGCTTGACATTTATGTAATGTTTAATAAATGAGCAGGAGTGTTTTATCAAGTTTAAAACACGAGGCGCAGCCGAGTGTTTTAGGACTTGATAAAACACGAATTGCGAATTTATTGAACGGCTTAAAAAGCTTTACTGTACATCTATCCATTCTTATACTAAAATTTAGATTTTGGGTTATTTTGGCCTAGAAAATCGGATGTAAAATTTAGCCGTGTCTTTATCAGATATAAAGACACTCATTAAACATTAATTTCCTTTGTATTTTCTTCATGAGTTATTAATGAGCTTTTTAACGTCTCTTTTCACTCTCACTGCGAATGTGCCACTTATCAACTTTCAGATCGGTTTTTACTGTAGTTAATTATTATCTTTTGTTGTAGTAGGTAATTAAAAAGGTTTAATTATTGTCTTTGAAAAGCCTCTATGAGGAAAGTCAGTAAGGGATGTATGTATGAATTTATGTAATTGACTGCTCTGAATTTGCTTTCGACTGCAGCTCGAAGAAGAAGAAGATTGCGAAGATTGCGAGGTAACAACTTTTCTTAGAGCTCACGCAAACATTAGTTGTGAAGCGAGTGCCGTGTGTATGGATTGCCTGGCGTTCGTTTCAGGCGGCTGTCGTAAAATTGAGGGGCGTGTCTGAGGAGATTCGAATTGTTATTTTTGCAACCTTCTCCAGTTCAGTTTGAACAAAGAATAAATGTAGACTGGGTGAATTACTACACAACGAGAAGAAAGAAAAGCAAAAGTTAAGAATGGGAGGGGGGGGGGGGGGGGGGCGGAGATGGAACCTGCAGTAGAGCGGACTGCAGATTCCATAGGCCTCTCTTGAATTCATTTGAGCCTGTATTTGAGGCCTTTGAAGAGTTTTACAGATGGATGTTAGCCTTTATATAAAAGCAAATTAAACTCATTCTCGTAAGAAACACTGCGCACCTGCCTCGTTTTAATAAACAGGCTCAAACCAACCCGGACTCAGAAGTGGTATGACCTATGCTCCCTTAAACGTCCAGTTGAAATAATAATGAGACTAGAAACGCAGAAAGTGCGCATCGAAATTGCTGCATATCACAAATTGGAAACAAGAGTAATCAAACGGAGAGATCTAGTATGGCAGCTTTGCAGCTCGTAGTTTCAAGAAAGTAGAGGAATTTTAAGGTTTTGTCTTGCCCTTCATAATGGTCGCTAAAACTACAACTGATTGCTACTTTGCTAAATTTTTGCCAATGGAAAAAAATTGTCAATGGAGCTCTAACTTCAACACGAAAAAATATCAAGGCATATCTTACACGTACCCTTGGTGTTAGTTTGCGAAATTTAGGTTTAAACAGATGTCATCAATTCTCTTTTGAGAGGATCCATATCACATTCTGATTAGACACCCCCCCCCCCCCAAAACAAAAGCTTTCATTATTTTATTAAGAACATTACCCCCTAATAAAATTGATTTTTCGGTATTGCAACTATCATTTTAACTTCAATAACAACAACAACAACAACAAAACGAATTAATGCGGCCAGGCGTCTCTAATGTCATTCCCTTTGACGTCACATAGAAGAACAATACCAATAACTGGAAGAAACGTTCGATTATTCCTTTCTTTTACAGGTCTGCGTCGTCGAAGGGTTTACTTTAAACGACGGTACCGTAGGCTGAGGCGGTGGAAGCGAAGATGGCGCATGCGTTATCGGAATCGCTGGTATCGTATTCGGCGAACCGGACGCTATCAGATTAAAGTCAACAACCGATGGAGCTATCTACGCCGAATTCGTGGAAGATGGTTTGTTAAGTACAGCAGACTGTGGCGCAGAGTAATTCGGCAGGGTGCCCGTTGGTATATGCGGTTCAGACGTAAGTTGTATCGTCTGCGTAGAACACCCAAGACATGGCGAATACGCTTCTTCCGTGGATGGCGTTCGCTTAAAAGGAAAGGAAAGCGCTATTACATGAAAATGGGCAAGAAATGGAGGAAAATCACATCCCGCTTTACATGGAGTATTATATACAGAGGCCGTCCTATTACCGTGAAGAGGCGGGGTAATCGGCTGTTTAAGCTCAGATGGCATGGCAGTTGGACGAGGTGGCGCCGAGGGTACAAGCGTAAGTAGACTTCAGTTTTTATTCTAGTTTCCGTAGAGACCATACCTTAAGTGCTTTGTTATATACCTAGACTTTCACTTCAACAATCACACTAATATATAGATTTAGCCAAGCCTAAAAGCGGAGCTCCACGATTATTATTTTTTTACTGGTATTGAAGAACACCGCACGGCTTTCCTTGCGCCAATATTTTATGTTTAGAGCAGACAACGGGAATTGACCGCGGTTCAAAAACATCAAAACATTACGAGAAAACAATACAGTCGACGCGTGTGTTTGTTCAAAAACAAATTTAGCAATCAAAGAATGATCAAATATTTTCATCCAACATCGTTGGACGAGCACGTTTGACGGTTTAGCCACCTCTCACAATAGTGCATTAAATGGCTTTCCATGTTTGATCGAAATCAGACATGTTCATCCAAAATTTCGCATTACGAACAAATGTTTGATCGTTTAGCCACCCCAACAAACAAATCGTGCACAAACGGTAAAAAGCAACCAAATGAGCCACGTAACGTCGAAAATTTCAGCAATAATACGCAAAAATCATTTATTTTGGACTCACTTGGTCCCGTGTTTGGTCAAACATTGTTTTGCGTTTAGCCACCAAACGTTATGCTTGACAAACACGATAATGGAAGAAAATGTTTGATCTTTTAGCCGGGACTTAACAAACATATTTCATAGTACGTTAAGTTTTGACATAGCTTAAATGTCCTAGAAAAGAGAAAAAGGAAAACAATCCTGATAGTTTGGATAGGTAATCGCATGGGGCCGAGTAAATATCACTTGTGCCAGTTTTCAGAAAGTTTCTGAAATTGCCCTCATCGCGCAAAACATAAGTGATACTAATCCTTAATTTTACTAGGATTCATTGCGATTACGTGTTAATAACATAAGGGCAAACGTTTCTTTCAGTTTTTAACACTGCAGAAACACAGACGCCGAAAAACATGTGCAGTCAGCCAAGCGGAGGAAAACACTCGTTCGCTTGTAAAACAACAAACAAACAATTCAATTAGCTACTTCTTTGTGTCCAAAACGAGTAGACTGTTATTTATATCCATTCGAGACAGAAATACAAGTTTCCTTCCTGAACAAAATTAACAACGATTAAACCAAATGCTAAGCTTCAATTTATTCAAGTTACCTGTGTTGTCGAGGTTTCTACCACTTGAAAATACGCATCGATCCACTATAGTAAAAACACGCATCTACAAAAATAGCAAACGGTTTGTTCAAAGAAAGAACTTCTTCCACCAAGTGTGAGCTACTCGTTCCTCCCATTAATGCCGGTGAGTTGTTAAGAACTTTCTTGGTGAGCTGCAAGATGTCGCGGTAAAGTGAACAAGCCCTGAAGCATTAAATCATTTTGTTTTTCAACCACACAATCCGGGCGCCATAGAAGTGGATCCAAAAATTGAAGAATTTCCTGCGAACAACCTTTTGCTCTTCCATTTTCCAGTTGAAAATTCACCTTCCGGAGTATCTTTTAAGTAGTTCTTGATTTTTATGCCCTTTATGCGAATTAAGAGACAGAAACTGAACTTCGAAGATGATGTTGTTTTGCTCAAAATGAAGACACCAACTGAATGTGAAATCTCGAGCCGCAGAAAGCGCGCGAAAAATTAAGCCTCGTTGTGGCTTGGGTGTCTCGTTTTGGTTAAATTAACTTGACTTGAGCCTGCGATCCAATTGAAAACCATTACCTGGTCAGCGGTCAACTTCAAAAAAACAGCGGACCTCGATGAGCTCTAACTTGAGCCCGCGATATGGTCACGTGATACTGGTCAGCGGAAACCTTGTTTTGACAGGTGTCAATTAGCCATGACACGGATGCCCTATATCAAAGATATACGCTGTAAACTAGGTGATCAGCTGGAGTATGGCCGCCATGTTGGATTATTATGATTATTATTAGGATATTATTAATTATTGGGCGACTCCGTCGTCGTCGTCGTCGTCGTCGTCGTCGTCGTGCGTACGCGCCCACGAGCAATACCGCTAGCCATTTTAACCATGAGAAAAGCAGTTGACGGGTTTCTATAAGTATGGTGCTCCGCCGGAGCTCCGCTACAAGAATACAACTTCTTTATTCACAAATAATTCAAGCTGACGTGAGCACGTGCTGAAGATCACGCCACATTTTAGTCATGCACAGATCACTGTTGTATCCGGTGCGGACAACAAGTGTACAATTGAAATCCAGATCAGAGTACATTTGAATTTGATCATGGGCACGTGAAAAAGAATCAACCAATCACAGTGGTTGTTTTGTTGAGTGAAAGTCTTGGTATATAACAAAGCCTGTAAGAGCGGTTTTCAATTCAGTGTCGAAAGTAAATTGCGTTTGCATTGGTTTTGCATTGCTTCGCTCTGTGATTGGCCAGTAAAACTTGCGTCACTTTCTCAACCAATGAGAAGCAAAACCAAAACTAATCGCGGCTTGCACGGGCGCATTTTCCCGCGCTTTGCGCCGGTTGCATGTAATTACTTCGTATTCTGATTGGCTCATTGCGCTGTTTTGGTCTGTTGTGATTGGCCAGAGTAATTGGTTTGGTTTTGGTTTTACGGCCCACAACTGAAAACCGCTCTATTATGTGACAGTAATGAGATGTGAATAGTGGCGTGCTCTGATCGATTCCCATCGACTGGGTTATTTGTCCATGCCCTGCTTGTGAATAACTTGCTGAGTAAGAAGTTGACGAACCGCTTTTTTAAACGAAGGTAATTCGCGGTGACATCAGTTAGAACAAAATACGAATTGCTTGCACGTAATTTCCGCCTTAGACTCCGACTGCAATTTGCACGTACCGTAAAAGCTCTATTAACGCCCCCGTAACTTACAGTACGGACCTCGAACTCGGTTAGTAAGAGGTATTAGGGAGCTTAAGCAACGAGGACGGGAACGGCAATAGGTTTTGTGGAGAACGTGAACGTATGACGGTGAACTCTTCTTTCTTTTTCCCAACTTCAACGCCGTTTTTGCTAATTTAGCTCCAGGACAATTCGCCCACATTTTACAAGTTAAAGAAGTTGGAATAATCGCGAAAGAGTTACGATAACGAGAAGTTAGATTTTCAAATGATGTTTTCGTTGCCGTTGCCGTCGTCGTTGCTTAAGCTCTCTATTTACGGTATACTCTGGTTTTGATAATATGACATTCAGTTGTCAAAGTTATTACCAATTCATGAAGAGAAAATAAAGGAAATCATTACCGTGAAGGAGGTTTGGATATGTGATCCTAATTATCGCAACGTTTGATGAAAGTTTGCTTTGGATTTCTCCAAAACGTATTAGGCCCGTTTACTGCTCAATTTAAAAGATATATCAAAAACTTGGTGTATCTAAACACTTCTAAGCCAGTTTGAATGACTCAGCTGTGCCTCCTTTTTTTTTTTTTTTCAATCCACTTCTCCGTGTTTGGATATTCGGATATTTGTGTTGAAAAAAAAAAAAAACTTGAAAACCGTTTTTAGAGGATTATGCCACTCAAATGTGAATTTAGGTGCATTTCGTAAAAGGAAGGAATGGGACCAAATTTTGTATAGTAAGAGTATTCAAGGTAAAAGCTGATCAAACGTCTATTCGTGTTTTATTCGGTACTGATGATCAGAGCTCTATGTGGCGGCCCTTTTGTGACCTGTCGAGAGCCGTTTTTCCTTTGGTCTTCGATGTCTCAGCTGTATGTGTTGTATTTTCCAGGCTGAGGATCGAAGCTATTCGGTCTTAGTCGACTCAGCTTTAATCGATGAGTGAATGTTATTGTTGCTCGTTTCGAGGTTTTAAATTGGATTATAAAGAATAAGAACCATCAATTCACTGCGTTTGCTCTTATTTTCCCCGTAGGAAGACCAAGTCGTCGTCGTCGTCGTGGCCGGCGCTTGGGTAGGAGAGGAAAAAGACGTGAGTATATTTCTGTATTTTAGCGACGTGCCTTTGCTTGTTTAGCCCGGCATCCCCCCCCCCCCCACAATTTCTTGCTCTTCGGCCTCTTCCCAGTTGCCGTGATTAGCGTAAAGGGGGGAGGGGGGGGGGGATTAACTTAACTACCGATTTAGCGTTGTTGCCAGCGATTTTCAACGTCGCTATTTTTATAACACCTACTTTAGCAGCGTTATGTGCCGCTACATTAGTGAAATATCACGAAATGGGTGAAGGCAGGAGCCCTCCTGATGAAGGTGAAAGTGTGGATATTAGAAAAACAGTCGTTGAGCCTGCGTCACTAGTTCCAGTCCCCAACTGCACATCAGAAAGAAAAATCCCCAAAACTTGGAGAAAAGGATATGGAGCTCCGATTATTTCGCAAATCGGGAATATTGTTACCTTGTATTAATCTTATCTATACGAATGCGCAAATTTACAATAGGTAAATGTACCAATTTACGGTCTTGTGAAGTTATAACCATTTATAGAAATAGGTGTGCTTGTCTTAGTAGGTTCCGAATTTTTGTGAGATCTTGTCCAAAGCCCCATTATGTTTACCATCGCGATCGTTGTGTCTTTTGAGATTATTAAAGCTTCAAAATGACGAGGTGTGTTACGCTTCTTTCAAACAAGAGAGGACACACTTTGAAAGCTTCTAGTCACAAAAATGCAGTTGAGTCACGAAACCCTCCAAATGGCTACTCCTTAATTAAAACAAAATTATTGTGAATCATTGCAAAATATATATATCTAAGATGATCGTTTCGCTACCAGAGCCTCTCACGGGTGCCACTTTAATTTAAAGCGAGCTTTTGCTGTAAGTATAATTGACTTTCTTAAAGTTTTGAATCCCCGACATTTCACGATACTATTCGGTATGAAAACGTCTTGTCTGTCGGTTTTAATTGTTCCCTCTTTCACTATTTGTTTTACTTTGCGTCCAAGGCCGAAGATGGCGATATCGGAGACGCCGATACCGAAGACGAAAGTACCGCAAAAGAAGAAGGCGAATGAGAAGGCGGCGACGACGGAGAAGGCGCCGCCGGAGAAGAAGGCAGAGACGTAAGTTACAACAGAGCTATCCTCTCTAGCTACCCTTCAAAACAATTTACTGGATGTTAATCAAAGCTCTGTTAAGTTCTCAGCTCAAAGCTCTCTTTAGCTCCACTCTCAACATATTTAATGTTCTTTTTGCCCTAATTTACAAATGCATGTGTAACGCACAGTATTTACAAGACAGTGAAAGATCAAAAGGTGAAGTAACCACAAACATGTACAACCTCGGGGCTTATAAAAGATTAGGTATTCTTTCTAAGTTCAAGATAATATAATCAATTTGTGTTGTTATTACTCTCGCCAACTAGTGATCAACGAACGTTAGATCGTGCATTGCGAGGCTTCTCAGTGGCCACAAATAGGCAACACTATTCTATCGAATCCCTCGCACCGCCTTACACTAAAGAAATTTCTCTCTTTCGTGTATTACTCGTCGAGTTACTTGACTAAGGAATCTAGGATTATTAAGCGGCAGATCAATTTCCGCGCGCTCTACTGGACAAAACGCAAGGAATGATACAAAATCGACGATGGTTACTAACAGTCGTCCGACTTGAAATCCGCCGCCCAGTTTTTCCAACGAAGAGAAAGTAGCGAAAAAGTGTAACTTTTTTCTAGTCTTTACTCTTATGAAATGACAGGGAAATTTATGAGGTAAAATCTAGTCAGCTAGCTGATGTTCGTTTACTAAATAACACACAAATCACTAAAAGATTGCTTGCAAATCGCCGCGTGATTTCACTAACCGTTGGGCGCGAGGCGCGCAAGCCTTGATTTATGCTGTTTTATATTTCAGTTATTTTATTTAAAATTTAATTGCCTTTAGGTCGACGAAGACGTCGAAGAAGAAGGCGTCGACGAAGACGAAGAAGGAGACGACAAAGAAGTGAGTTTTGTTTTGAAGTAAAAAGGTAAAAAATTGCTGAATACAATACTAATTTTTGATACATTTCTTTTTAGGATATATTTATGTTCATGTCCGTAGTGAAGGCTCTGAGGACAAGAAGTACGGGCGTGGTCGCGGCCCTACACTTGGAGGTCATGCCCGTGCCTACATCAAGGTTAACGGAAGAGAATATTCCTATAAACGCCGGGGTTTGAATGTTGTGGTTATCAACCGGAAGACGGGTGAGACATCATATTGTTTTGTAGAGGAAGGAGTTACATAGAGTGGATATCCGTTTGTTTACACTCTAGCAGGATAGGAGGCAACCGGTCATTGTAATACAGTACAGTTGAAGCTATCTAATATGGACACCGGAAGGACGGAGCCCAGTGTCTGTATTAGAGAGGCGTCCCTGTTATAGAGGTCATGTGTATGAGGCCATTTTTACAGGCCCAGTACCGACAACACACTGTTACCAATAAATATCAGAAATTCCTGACAAGCATCTTTAACATCAAATTTAATTCATCGTTTCTCGCTCGTTTGTTTATTTTACATCATTTCTGTCGCCTCTTATCATTCTTATACAACTGGAACGATTGACAAAACCGAAAGACAATGTCTCTCACAGTCAAGTAGAGTGCTATACATTACAAATAAACACCAAGAGCGGCAGTGAGGGACCATCTCAAGTGTTCAGGCCACACCCTGAATATTGCCTCCTCTTCGATCCTTGCGAGAGAAGATGACATGTTCAAGAGGAGAGTTAGGGAGGCCATCGAGATCTACTGTTGGGCCCCACCATTGAACCGGAACCCCGGTTACGAGCTCCTCGCGATCCACCAGGACGTTTTGTCACGTGATTCACAAAATAAATCACGTGACAAAACGTCGAATTCCATCACTTGATATAGATTCCGTGTTGGAATTGAAAACTTGTGCGTTCAAAAAGTTTTTATCCTGATTTTGAAACTTCGTTTACGTTCAAACATCAAGCAGTATCTGTGCATGAGCGTATTGAGTTTGTCCTGCTTGACTGGCTTTAAAGAAGACTGTGATGGTTTTCTGAACACTTGTTTTCAATTTCGTCAGTTTTAACAAAACAAACGATGACTCGTTCGTTTTGGAGATAACTTTGCAAAGTTCGTCAGCTCATTTATATTCGCATTGTGATGTTAAAGAATTGGAAACATGCGTGAGTTCCTCCACAGCCTCTCTGAAAGTTTTACACCAAGGCTACAATCAAACAAATAATCCCAAAAAAATAACTCGTTTCTTACCGAAGCCATAAGAACCGAACCAATTTTTTTAGGTAACAATGGAAAAAATGTTCCCAATCTTCTTAACACTAGCCTTCGAAATTGAATTCATTGCTAACCAATCGTAGTCAAAATCTTGTTCTCCTGGAAACATTGAGTCGCTTGCATTAATTTTTGCCAGTAACTTGTAGGAAAAGTCAAGGAGTTTGGGGTGAAGTTTTTCTTTCATATTATGACCGGCATTTATGAAGTCAAGAAACTAATATTTTAAAGGCTAGCACTTAGACTCTGACGCGAAATTTTTGCAACATTATGTCTTTTATAAACCTTAGCAGTCTTCATGTCCAACAAAGGAATGTCGTATAATTGGGTTGATGGTGAAATTCTATTCAAAATACTTAGAAAAATGTCTTGTCCACTTCTTTTTGCTGTGATGGTGTGTACCTAAATGTTTTGGATATCACAATGTCGAAACAGTGTCCGACCTCAGCCTGTTATTCAGGAGTGAATGCCTATTTTGTTCTTTTATTTATAAAAAAGGTCACGTGGAAGCAAGAAAATCCTTCGACACCCATGGCAGGAGAAATGACGCGAAGAGTTTCCAAAATTTCATCAGAAGAGCTAGAAGAGGGTACGTACCGAACTTGAATAGTTATCTCACACAGGCATTCTAGTTCAAGCTCGTACACCGTAGGCACAGATAAACCAGGCAAAACATCCTCGTGCGCATTCGCTGGCTATACCCACAGCAGTGTCTATAGTCTGACTTCGAGGAGCTCCTGTTGAAAAGAAGGTCGTTGCTCAGGTAGAAAGGTCGCTTAAAAAATGATAGGGAGCTTAAGCAAAGAGGACGGTAACGGCAACGAGAACGTCACAAAACAGTAGGTTTAATGAGCAAAAACAATCGCTCTGCACGTGCGTTTTACATTTTGGTACATTTCTTTGCCGTCCTCTGCAAAACAACAACGTGAAATGACCAAGTCTTATGTTTTCTCGAGAACGTGAGCCCATGACGGCAAATTTGTTTTTATTTTTTCCTGACTTTGACGCCGTTCGTAGTAATTTAGTCCCTGGCGAATATGCCAGTATTTTCCAAGCTAGACAAAGTGGAATAAACGCGAAAGAATTACAAAAGCGATAAGTTAGACTTTGAAATCAGACGTTGTCATTGCCGTCGTCGTTGCTTAAGCTCCCTAAGACCCCGTCCACACGTTTCCGGATATTGTCGAAAACGGAGATTTTTTCTCCGTTTGCACCTCCCGTCTACACGTAAAAGGCGTTTTCGGCCACAAATACGGAGGTTTTTGAAAACGCTCTCCAGACTGTAGATTTTTAAAAACGGAGATTCATCGTATTCATGTGGACGGTCGAAAACGAAGGTTTTCGAATGCGATGACGTCAAAGTTAGGGTCCAGTGCACACAAACAAAGGGCGCGATCCATTTGGGCAAAAATTTCGGTTTCAATTTCCGAAATACTCAGGTGTCAAATGGAACGGTTTTTTCCACTTCATTAAACCGGTCTCGTCCCATTGACATAACGCAGATTCCGCCATCTTGCCTTCGACATCTGACAGCAAAGGAAACTGGGGGAGCCGAGTGTCTCACCGAAATGAAATGCCAAATGGAACAGAAAATTTCCCGGTAATTCCGATATTTCGGGAAAATGGACAACCTTGCAAAATTTTGAGTTTTTAAACCCGCGTTGCGCAAAAAGTATGCAATACATGAGGCTCATATTCATTGGCAGAGTTGTTCATACTATGAACTTTCAATATTCAGAACTGATTTATTTGTAGCTCCATCAGAAACTGAATTGTTCATGCTAATGAGGCAAATATTGTAAACAAGGATTCCCCTATACGTGTGGACGTGCAAATACGATTTTAATACGGTCCGTGTGGACGCGGATTTTTTCAAATACGGAGAAAAAAAAATCTTCCTTTTCGAAAATATCCGGATACGTGTGGACGGGGTCTAATATTGTCTAAGAGAGACGATAAATTTGCCTACGTGCTATAGCGATTAATCTGTGATATTTTCACAGCAAAAAACCATGAAGAGAGGTATGCATGTGCTTCACTGTGCTCCGATATGTTTTTTTCTTTTGCATTTATGGCACATTTCTAACTGTAGCAAAATTAGCAATGATAGAAGTTCTTCCCTCGAACGTCTTTTATTGGGGATAGTTGCTTAAGGGAGGTAGTTGGTTAACGGAGATTCTCGTTTAATGGAAGATAGCCACTAAAAGAAAATTGTCGCTTGAGATTTTTTATTAATACCCGTTTAAAGGAAATGGCCGGTTAGGCAAGTAATTACTTAAGTGGGTTGTGGCATGAGATGGTTCCTTTGAATCAATTCGTTTTTTTTAATTGTCATTTTGACAGGAGAGTAGTGGTTGTTGCCGTTCAAGACGAGGCCTATGCCCAGGGCAAAAGGTACCTCGCTGTTTTGCAACGAATTGGCATCCGTAGAAAGAATTTAAGGTTCGGCTACAGAGGCAGTTTCGCGTGTGTTGGATACGTTGGTGGAAGAAAATATTGGATAAAGCAAACGAGCCACAAGCGCCGGCGAGGTCCCAGTGTTATTCACACAAGAGTCCCCCGCAAGGGTAATCATGCATGTTTATTTATTTGTTTTGTGTATTTAGACATAAGTTATAATAATTAACCAACTTTAAAATATATACGACTAAAGACTTAAGGTCAGTGTAAACTCTCCCAACATTGTTGGCCAGCAACATCCAATGTTGCTGTACTCAACATGTTGGGTGGTTTGAAAACCGTATTGGGTGTTGTAGCGAGTTGTTTGCAGCTAAAAAAAGAAACATCTGCAACATCCAACAGGGTGTTTCAACTGAACGCAACCACACACTGACTGACGACTGCCATCGTCCAATAGCTGCGATAGAGTATGGTACCGGCATGGTAGAGGTCATGGGTACGGGAGGGATGGTGTAGTCGTGAGAGCACTCGCCTCCCACCAATGTGGGTATGTGGGTTGAGTTTGTGGTTGGTTCTCTACTCTGCTCCAGAGGTTTTTCTCCGGGTACTCCGGTTTTCCCCAAGAATTTAAGAACCTCCGGTTTTCCCCTCTCCTCAAAAACCAACATTTCAAAATTCCAATTCGATCCGGAATTTCGAGGACCACAGGTTTGTCAGTCAACGACTGTTAAGTGTCACCCTCGTTCAAGTCGATTTTTTAATCTCGAGCAAACCTGAATTTCGTAAAGGGTTCTTTGAGCTACTGCCCTGGTAGCGTTAAGAACTTCGACGACCGTCCACATCTTTATTTATTTCAGTTTAATTCCCTTTAGGTTGGCGAAGGCGACGAACACTAAGAAGGAGACGACGAAGAAGGAGGCGACGACGAAGAAGACGACGAAGAAGAAGGCGACGAAGAAGTCAGTTTTCTTTTGCAGTAGAAGATTACAAAGTTACCGACGACAAAGCTTATCCTACGATAATCTTCTCTTTGCAGGGTATCTACGTATACGTGTCGAAAGTCAAGGCTATGTCGACAAGAAGCGTGGGCGGACGCTTTATGGAAGGGCCCGTGCTTACATCAGGGTTAACGGAAGAGACTATTCCCTTCATCGCCGCGGTTTCGACATTGTAGTTATCAACGGACGGACGGGTAAAATATCATATTGCTTTGTAGAAAACTGAAAGGAATTAGATAGGGTGAATCTGTATTTGTTTACTTTCTAGCAACGGTAGAAGACAGCCGGTCATTGTTAGAGTATAGAGATTATGTTTATGGCTTTGCACTTTTCAAACTTTTTTGCCGGGCGACGAAAATACCCATGGTCCAATAGTGAGGAATGAAGGTAAAACGCGTTAGCCGACTACAGGCGTTTCCATGGCATTGCCGCATCGAAGTTGGAATCCTTAAAAATAAAAGAAATGTATCAAGGCTAGAACCAAGCTTGTCAGCTTAACAAAAGTACTCCTTTCATACCGAATCCGTCAGACAATCCGTGGACAAAATGTTTCAAGATTCATTTCATAACTTAACTCTCATCAGGGTTCGCACGCACCTTGAAAGTCCTTGAATTTGAAAATCAAATTCAAGGCCTTGAAAGCCCGTGAAAAGTACATTGGTTCCTTGAAAAACCTTGAAATTTGCTGTTTGACTGTATCCACTTAGTGGAAGAACTAGAAAAGACTTAGACTTGAACAAATCTGGCAGTTATCCCTTAAACCCGATCATCTAGTATCACATTCTAATGGCATTTTTTACTGGATGGAGTGCTTGAAAAATTGGAATTGTGCCCTGGAATGTCCTTGAAAAGTCCTTGAATTTTAAGTCTAAAAAAGAGTACGAACCCTGTCTCATTCTATGCCTCACAACGAAACAGTCCTAAAGTTGGGGATGACATCAACACATAACTTGGCAATGACGCCCATAGTTCTGCAAAGCCAACACTTTGAATCAAATGTTTTGAATGTCTCGCTTTCTTGAAATGTTCATAAAACTGTCCAAGTAGTGACCCAGGAGAAACGAACTGGAATAAATAAACGCTAAAATGGAACAGTAACGTAAGAGCTGCGGGAGGTGTAAGGCTTGTTAAAGTTGACAGACATAGCAATGAACAACTGGTCAAAATATTGGATTAGTGCTGGAATTGTACATCAAACACAAATTAATTTTTTTCCTTCGCTACGCCAAATCGCGGAATAACTGTCGCTAATATCTGCTACGATGGTGTACTCCCCTATTGTGAATGACACAGTGGTAACAATACCAGCCTGTTATTCAGGAGTTGGTGGTTGTTTTTGTTTTTGCTTGTAAACAGGTCGCGTGGAAAAAAGAGGAGCCTTTGACACCCATGGCAGCAGATATCAGGCGAAACGTTTCAAAATGTTCATGTACAGAATTAAAAGAGGGTACGTACTGTACTTGAATAGTTGTGTGACAGTGTCATTCTAGCACAAGCTCGTGTACAATAGGCGCAGATAAACTAGGCGAAACATGCCTGTGCGCATTCGCTGGCTATACCCACAGCTTTGGTTATAGTTAGCGTATATGTTGGGGGTGACTTGGACGCATCAAAAGAAGCGGTGAGTTTAAAAAAGCTTTTTGTCTAAATGAGATGGGAAGATTTGGTTACAGCGATCCATTTGCTATATACACACAATAAAGACCTTGAAAGCCACCGAAGATATTGGGATATTCATTGTCACTCCTTGCTTAAAATCGAATTCGGGGACTCCGATGTTTTTTTTGTTGTTGTATTTATGGCCATTTGTAAGTGTAGGAATAAAAATAAATATACACATATAGCACTGATAAAAGACTGTTCCTTGATCGTCCTTGAGGTAGATAACTGGTTAACGGAGATTCTTGTTTAGGGGAAGATAGTTACTGACGGGAAATTGTCGCTTGAGTTTCATGTTCGTCGAGCTGAAGTGGCAGGTTGGGTAGAAGATTACTTAAATGAGATGAGCGATGAGCTCTTGATGGAGGTGGATGCTTGATCTTTTATTTCGTTGTAACGCCTAAACTGAATGTGTTGCTTTTCTTTTTTAAATTATTATTTGGACAGGAGAATAGTGGTTGTTGCCGCTCAAGACGAGGCCTATAGGTATGGGAGATATTACAAGTATGCTTTCCGACGAATTAACATCAATCCCAGCAGAGTAAGGTTGAGCTTCAGAAGCAGTCTCGCTTGTATTGGATACGTTGGTCGAAAGCCATCTTGGGTAAGGTACATGAGCCGTCCGCAAAGGCGAGGTCCCAGTTATGCTTCCGCAAGAATCCCTCTGAAGGGTAAATATACATATTATATATTATATTATATTTGTTATGTTGTTTAACCAACTTGAAAGTAAGTACTGATGATGATGATGATGATGATGATGATGATGATGACGATGACGATGCTGATTTCATTAAGGACTTTTTTCGTTTAGGCCAGCTTAATTGTTAACAAGAGGCATTTTATAAACAGAATAGTTTATTTACTCGGTGCATTAACTAAAACTGCCACATTATACATGCTCAAGGCATGCTTACTTCAGGTGGTCATTACTGTGTGTTGGGTTAGTACGGTATACAAGCGTGTGTAGGTTTGACCGGGTAAAATATTGAAGCTTCACTGATTGAAGCAATCAAGATTGACTGGTTTGATGGGAAAGAGCATACTGAAAAGCGAACAGTATGCCAATAAAGCACGCAGACTCGAATGCTTATAAAAAGCAGGCTTGATTTTTTTGGAATATACTAATGCATATTTGATTGCGAGATAGAGGCTGAGGGTTTGTGAGGGCTTATTGGTCCTTTAAAGGGGCAATGTCACGCAATTTGGATAAACGCAAAGACGTGTTTGGAACAGTAAAATGTTGCAAAGATTTTGCAGTTTTTCCTGCAAAGCACTTAAGGGGGGACTAACTTAACTACAGACTTAGCGTTGTTGCCAAGGGATTTTTACGGATTGTATTTGTAAAACACGGTTTTTCGGTGTTTTTGCCACTATATTGGTGAGACTTGCGAATAGGTGAACATGTAAAATTTATAAATTGCGATTGCGAATGCGTAACTTGCCACAGGCCCCAACCGCGCCTTAGAGAGAAAAATCCCTAAAACTTGGAGAAAATTATGTGAAATTCCAATTTTTTTTGCCAATCGGAGATATTCCAGCCTTCTTTACAAGCCTACGTAAGCAATTGTTGTTAACGTACATAACTGCAATGATAATGATAAAATCGTATGAATTTGCGTGCTTATGACGTCATAAATCTCACAAAAACGCGAATTTCCAAAAATCGATACGCAGAGTTTTGCACCTTGGCGATCGTTAACCATTGGCACCATTTTCGATATCCAGAAGTGTACGCCACTCGAGTTTTAGGCCTTTTTCTGTTCTGGTCACGTGACTTACCAAATATGGTTGTGGCTCGAAAATCTTGTAAACCTTTTTGATTGTAAAAACAATTAGCCAGACAGCTTGCCTGTGCAAGTTAGGGTTTCCAAGATATAGGGGTTGGGAACTTTCCAACAATGTTAGCTCATTTTGTAGTTAAGTTAGTCCCCCCTTAATACGTGCACTGAAACTATTTGCGGCTGTCCTTGGCCACCGATGACGAGGCGGAAATGGATTACAACTTGAAAAAAGTTAGGTTAACAGTTTTTAAGTTTTGTCATTGTCTCTTGGAAAAATCGCTGTAAAATAATACTAGTTTCCTTTCCTCCAAGAAGTGATTTGAAGTCAACCTTGTAGTGTTACTTGGTCTATTTATGTAATATGAAAAGTACTTTCACACAATTTCAACAAAAGTATAACGGGAATTGTCGTGACAGTACCCTTTTCAGTCCTTGGCAAACGAGGACACATTGTTGCGGACACATTGTTGCCCTTTATTTTTGTTGGGTTAGCAAACGAGCGGGACACAACGCAAATGTTGTGTTTTTATACTGCGCAAAGTTGGACACATTTGTTGAGGACACAATTTTTTGTTCGCGCGGGCAAACAGGGAAACATTTGTGTTCGCAACAATGTCTCCTTGTTTGCAGGGCCTTTAGGTCTATTTTTTATCTCAAAAAAAAAAAAAAAAAGAAAACAGAAAAAAAAAAAAACCTGTATGTAGCTCACTCGTGGAAATCGAGAGGTTCTTTTTTTATCCGACGACGTGGACATATTATTGAGAAGGTGGCACGCATGGTGACAATTTTACCCACCTGAAACCGGCACGAATGCTGTTTGCCGTGTATAATGTTTCAGTGTGCTACGATCGTCCACATCTTCATGTCGTTTGATTTAATTACTTTTAGGTCGGCGATGGCGACGCAGACGAAGAAGGAGACGAAGAAGAAGTGAGTTTCCTCTTGTAGCAGAAGCTTAAAAAAATTGCCGAAGACAAAGTTCATCTTACGATACTTCTCTTTGCAGGGTATCTACGTATACGTGCCGAAAGTCAAGGTTATGTGGACAAGAAGCATGGGCGTACGCTTTATGGAAGGGCCCGTGCCTACATCAGGGTTAACGGAAGAGACTATTCCCTTCATCGCCGCGGTTTCGACATTGTAGTTATCAACGGAAGGACGGGTAAAATATCATATTGCTTTGTAGAAACTCAAAGGAATTAGATAGGGTGAATCTGTATTTGTTTACTTTCTAGCAACGGTAGAAGACAGCCGGTCATTGTTAGAGTATAGAAATTATGTTTATGGCTTTGCACTTTTCAAAGTTTTTTCGGGACGACGAAAAAACCCATGGTCCAAGAGCGAGGAATGAATCAAATGTTTTGAATGTCTCGCTTTCTTGAAATGTTCATAAAACTGTCCAAGTAGTGACCCAGGAATAACGAACTGGAATAAATAAACGCTAAAATGGAACAGTAACGTAAGAGCTGCGGGAGGTGTAAGGGTTGTTAAAGTTGACAGACATAGCAATGAAAGTCTTGTTCAAAATATTGGATTAGTGCTGGAATTGTACTCGAAATACCAATTTTTTCTTTTTGCTTCGCTCCGCCAAATCGCGGAATAACTGTCGCTAATATCTGCTGTGACGGTGTACTCGCCTATTGTGAATAACACAGTGTTAACAATGCCTGATCCCAGCCTGTTATTCAGGAGTTGGTGGTTGTTTTTGTTTTTGCTTGTAAACAGGTCGCGTGGAAAAAAGAGGAGCCTTTGACACCCATGGCAGCAGATATCAGGCGAAACGTTTCAAAATGTTCATGTACAGAATTAGAAGCGGGTACGTACTATACTTGAATAGCTGTGTGACAGTGTCATTCTAGCACAAGCTCGTGTACAATAGGCGCAGATAAACTAGGCGAAACATGCCTGTGCGCATTCGCTGGCTATACCCACAGCTTTGGTTATAGTCAGCGTATATTTTGGGCGTGACTTGGACTTGACTTGGTTGAAAGGAAGATTGTCGCATCAAGAGAAGCGGTGAGTTAAAGAAAGATTGTTGTCTACATGAGATAGGAAGATTTGGTGAGAGCGATCCATTTGCGATATGGACACAATAAAGACCATGAAAGCCACAGAAGATATTGGGATATTTATTTCCACTCCTTGTCTTAAAGTGGAATTCGGGGACTCCAATATTTGTTTTGTATTTATGGCATTTGTAAGTGTAGGAATAAAAATAAATATACACAAATAGCACTGATAAAAGACTGTTCCTTGATCGTCCTTGAGGTAAATGACTGGTTAACGGAGATTCTTGTTTAGGGGAAGATAGTTACTGAAGGGAAATTGTCACTTGAGTTTCATGTTCGTCGAGCTGAAATGGCCGTTTGAATAGATGACTTATATGAGATGAGCGATGACCTGTTGATGGAGGTGGATGCTTGATCTTTTATTTCGTTGTAACGCCTGAACTGAATGTGTTGTTTTTCTTTTTTAAATTATTATTTGGACAGGAGAATAGTGGTTGTTGCCGCTCAAGACGAGGCCTATAGGTATGGGAGATATTACAAGTATGCTTTCCGACGAATTAACATCAATCCCAGCAGAGTAAGGTTGAGCTTCAGAAGCAGTCTCGCTTGTATTGGATACGTTGGTCGAAAGCCATCTTGGGTAAGGTACATGAGCCGTCCGCAAAGGCGAGGTCCCAGTTATGCTTCCGCAAGAATCCCTCTGAAGGGTAAATATGCATATTATATATTATATTATATTTGTTATGTTGTTTAACCAACTTGAAAGTAAGTACTGGTGATGATGATGTTGATGATGATGATGATGATGATGATGACGATGACGATGCTGATTCCATTAAGGACTTTTTTCGTTTAGGCCAGCTTAATTGTTAACAAGAGGCATTTTATAAACAGAATAGTTTATTTACTCGGTGCATTAACTAAAACTGCCACATTATACATGCTCAAGGCATACTTACTTCAGGTGGTCAGTACTGTGTGTTGGGTTAGTACGGTATACAAGCGTGTGTAGGTTTGACCGGGTAAAATATTGAAGCTTCACTGATTGAAGCAATCAAGATTGACTGGTTTGATGGGAAAGAGCATACTGAAAAGCGAACAGTATGCCAATAAAGCACGCAGACTCGAATGCTTATAAAAAGCAGGCTTGATTTTTTTGGAGTATACTAATGCATATTTGATTGCGAGATAGAGGCTGAGGGTTTGTGAGGGCTTATTGGTCCTTTAAAGGGGCAATGTCACGCAATTTGGATAAACTCAAAGACGTGTTTGGAACAGTAAAATGTTGCAAAGATTTTGCAGTTTTTGCTGCAAAGCACTTAATACGTGCACTGAAACTATTTGCGGCTGTCCTTGGCCACCGATGACGAGGCGGAAATGGATTACAACTTGAAAAAAGTTAGGTTAACAGTTTTTAAGTTTTGTCATTGTCTCTTGGAAAAATCGCTGTAAAATAATACTAGTTTCCTTTCCTCCAAGAAGTGATTTGAAGTCAACCTTGTAGTGTTACTTGGTCTATTTATGTAATGTGAAAAGTACTTTCACACAATTTCAACAAAAGTATAACGGGAATTGTCGTGACAGTACCCTTTTCAGTCCTTGGCAAACGAGGACACATTGTTGCGGACACATTGTTGCCCTTTATTTTTGTTGGGTTAGCAAACGAGCGGGACACAACGCAAATGTTGTGTTTTTATACTGCGCAAAGTTGGACACATTTGTTGAGGACACAATTTTTTGTTCGCGCGGGCAAACAGGGAAACATTTGTGTTCGCAACAATGTCTCCTTGTTTGCAGGGCCTTTAGGTCTATTTTTTATCTCAAAAAAAAAGAAAAAAGGAAAAAAAAAAACCTGTATGTAGCTCACTCGTGGAAATCGAGAGGTTCTTTTTTTATCCGACGACGTGGACATATTATTGAGAAGGTGGCACGCATGGTGTCAATTTTGCCCACCTGAAACCGGCACGAATGCTGTTTCAGTGCCGTGTATAATGTTTCAGTGTGCTACGATCGTCCACATCTTCATGTCGTTTGATTTAATTACTTTTAGGTCGGCGATGGCGACGCAGACGAAGAAGGAGACGAAGAAGAAGTGAGTTTCCTCTTGTAGCAGAAGCTTAAAAAAATTGCCGAAGACAAAGTTCATCTTACGATACTTCTCTTTGCAGGGTATCTACGTATACGTGCCGAAAGTCAAGGTTATGTGGACAAGAAGCATGGGCGTACGCTTTATGGAAGGGCCCGTGCCTACATCAAGGTTAACGGAAGAGACTATTCCCTTCATCGCCGCGGTTTCGACATTGTAGTTATCAACGGAAGGACGGGTAAAATATCATATTGCTTTGTAGAAACTGAAAGGAATTAGATAGGGTGAATCTGTATTTGTTTACTTTCTAGCAACGGTAGAAGACAGCCGGTCATTGTTAGAGTATAGAAATTATGTTTATGGCTTTGCACTTTTCAAAGTTTTTTCGGGACGACGAAAAAACCCATGGTCCAAGAGCGAGGAATGAATGAAATGTTTTGAATGTCTCGCTTTCTTGAAATGTTCATAAAACTGTCCAAGTAGTGACCCAGGAATAACGAACTGGAATAAATAAACGCTAAAATGGAACAGTAACGTAAGAGCTGCGGGAGGTGTAAAGGTTGTTAAAGTTGACAGACATAGCAATGAAAGTCTTGTTCAAAATATTGGATTAGTGCTGGAATTGTACTCCAAATACCAATTTTTTCTTTTTGCTTCGCTCCGCCAAATCGCGGAATAACTGTCGCTAATATCTGCTGTGACGGTGTATTCACCTATTGTGAATAACACAGTGTTAACAATGCCTAATCCCAGCCTGTTATTCAGGAGTTGGTGGTTGTTTTTGTTTTTGCTTGTAAACAGGTCGCGTGGAAAAAAGAGGAGCCTTTGACACCCATGGCAGCAGATATCAGGCGAAACGTTTCAAAATGTTCATGTACAGAATTAGAAGCGGGTACGTACTATACTTGAATAGCTGTGTGACAGTGTCATTCTAGAACAAGCTCGTGTACAATAGGCGCAGATAAACTAGGCGAAACATGCCTGTGCGCATTCGCTGGCTATACCCACAGCTTTGGTTATATTCAGCGTATATTTTGGGCGTGACTTGGACTTGACTTGGTTGAAAGGAAGATTGTCGCATCAAGAGAAGCGGTGAGTTAAAGAAAGATTGTTGTCTTCATGAGATAGGAAGATTTGGTGAGAGCGATCCATTTGCGATATGGACACAATAAAGACCATGAAAGCCACAGAAGATATTGGGATATTTATTTCCACTCCTTGTCTTAAAATGGAATTCGGGGACTCCAATATTTGTTTTGTATTTATGGCATTTGTAAGTGTAGGAATAAAAATAAATATACACAAATAGCACTGATAAAAGACTGTTCCTTGATCGTCCTTGAGGTAGATGACTGGTTAACGGAGATTCTTGTTTAGGGGAAGATAGTTACTGAAGGGAAATTGTCACTTGAGTTTCATGTTCGTCGAGCTGAAATGGCCGTTTGAATAGATGACTTATATGAGATGAGCGATGACCTGTTGATGGAGGTGGATGCTTGATCTTTTATTTCGTTGTAACGCCTGAACTGAATGTGTTGTTTTTCTTTTTTAAATTATTATTTGGACAGGAGAATAGTGGTTGTTGCCGCTCAAGACGAGGCCTATAGGTATGGGAGATATTACAAGTATGCTTTCCGACGAATTAACATCAATCCCAGCAGAGTAAGGTTGAGCTTCAGAAGCAGTCTCGCTTGTATTGGATACGTTGGTCGAAAGCCATCTTGGGTAAGGTACATGAGCCGTCCGCAAAGGCGAGGTCCCAGTTATGCTTCCGCAAGAATCCCTCTGAAGGGTAAATATGCATATTATATATTATATTATATTTGTTATGTTGTTTAACCAACTTGAAAGTAAGTACTGGTGATGATGCTGATGATGATGACGATGACGATGCTGATTCCATTAAGGACTTTTTTCGTTTAGGCCAGCTTAATTGTTAACAAGAGGCATTTTATAAACAGAATAGTTTATTTACTCGGTGCATTAACTAAAACTGCCACATTATACATGCTCAAGGCATGCTTACTTCAGGTGGTCATTACTGTGTGTTGGGTTAGTACGGTATACAAGCGTGTGTAGGTTTGACCGGGTAAAATATTGAAGCTTCACTGATTGAAGCAATCAAGATTGACTGGTTTGATGGGAAAGAGCATACTGAAAAGCGAACAGTATGCCAATAAAGCACGCAGACTCGAATGCTTATAAAAAGCAGGCTTGATTTTTTTGGAGTATACTAATGCATATTTGATTGCGAGATAGAGGCTGAGGGTTTGTGAGGGCTTATTGGTCCTTTAAAGGGACAATTCCACGCAATTTGGATAAACGCAAAGACGTGTTTGGAACAGTAAAATGTTGCAAAGATTTTGCAGTTTTTGCTGCAAAGCACTTAATACGTGCACTGAAACTATTTGCGGCTGTCCTTGGCCACCGATGACGAGGCGGAAATGGATTACAACTTGAAAAAAGTTAGGTTAAGACGAAATCCGCTACAAAATCGAGCAATTTCAGGTTTTAGTGGACAAAAATCTGGTACCAGAATAATTTTAAGTATTTTACAGTCATTTTTACATTTTCTTAAAGCTAAATACAAAGGTAATTGCCTGAAATAACACCGAAGACAATTTCCCATGGGAACGAGAGAAAATAAATTTCAAAGTTTAGAGAACTTGTGCAAACACAGGCAAAATTTCATCATCAGTTTCATTTCACCAGTACTCTCAAGTGTTCCATACATTACTTCAACATTCGTTTTCGACGTTTGGTGTTGCTAGAAATGATGTTTTTTGAGAAGATATTTAAAACAGTCGTACAGAAGTTTGCAATCCGATGAAAATAATCTTGGTACAAGCTTTTTGTCCACTTGTTACTCGAACTTCTGGTGGATTCTGTCTTAACAGTTTTTAAGTTTTGTCATTGTCTCTTGGAAAAATCGCTGTAAAATAATACTAGTTTCCTTTCCTCCAAGAAGTGATTTGAAGTCAACCTTGTAGTGTTACTTGGTCTATTTATGTAATATGAAAAGTACTTTCACACAATTTCAACAACTCAAGCAGTTTAAGGCCTGGGTTTAGAAATATGTTCATAAATATGGTTGATCGCCAATATCTTCTTCCAGATTGCCTAGAACTGGATGAAACTTTCCCTGAAGATAAATCTTGTTGTCCTTGTTTGCCTTAACGTATAAATTTGATCACGTGATCAGTCACGTGATCAATATTTGAAAAAGTCTTAAATCGGCGATGCGGTGGCGGATTTTAAGTTTACAGATAAATAAATCAGCGTTTTTAATATAAATCCAACATATCTAACTTTCTACGCTTGGAGTGATTGCTCACGAGTTTTAGTTTTTAAATTATCAACAGCTAAAGGTTGAATTCTAGGAAGAAAAATGACCTTTGCCCTCACAGCTTTTTTGTTGAGAACGATGGACGGTCGCTCCAAACGTGAGACGCTGGAAATAATTAATACGCATAAGAAAAGGGTTTTTATTCAATATTATATCCCACAAAAGTCACCTACTCGTCAAATAAGTGATGATTTCAAAGAAATGGTCACGTGACACGCCACGTGATCTAAGATAACGTTTACTGCACGTCAAAATGTTAAGGATGATGAGAACTACCCATGTGCCGAATTTCGTTTCAGTGTTATTCCCCTGGGCAGTTATATCGCAAAAAACGGTTTTCTCTAATAAACGCCCCCTGACCCAGGCCTTAAACTGCTTGAGAAAAGTATAACGGGAATTGTCGTGACAGTACCCTTTTCAGTCCTTGGCAAACGAGGACACATTGTTGCGGACACATTGTTGCCCTTTATTTTTGTTGGGTTAGGAAACGAGCGGGACACAACGCAAATGTTGTGTTTTTATACTGCGCAAAGTTGGACACATTTGTTGAGGACACAATTTTTTGTTCGCGCGGGCAAACAGGGAAACATTTGTGTTCGCAACAATGTCTCCTTGTTTGCAGGGCCTTTAGGTCTATTTTTTATCTCAAAAAAAAAAAAAGAAAAAAGGAAAAAAAAAAAACCTGTATGTAGCTCACTCGTGGAAATCGAGAGGTTCTTTTTTTATCCGACGACGTGGACATATTATTGAGAAGGTGGCACGCATGGTGTCAATTTTGCCCACCTGAAACCGGCACGAATGCTGTGTCAGTGCCGTGTATAATGTTTCAGTGTGCTACGATCGTCCACATCTTCATGTCGTTTGATTTAATTACTTTTAGGTCGGCGATGGCGACGCAGACGAAGAAGGAGACGAAGAAGAAGTGAGTTTCCTCTTGTAGCAGAAGCTTAAAAAAATTGCCGAAGACAAAGTTCATCTTACGATACTTCTCTTTGCAGGGTATCTACGTATACGTGCCGAAAGTCAAGGTTGTGTGGACAAGAAGCATGGGCGTACGCTTTATGGAAGGGCCCGTGCCTACATCAGGGTTAACGGAAGAGACTATTCCCTTCATCGCCGCGGTTTCGACATTGTAGTTATCAACGGAAGGACGGGTAAAATATCATATTGCTTTGTAGAAACTCAAAGGAATTAGATAGGGTGAATCTGTATTTGTTTACTTTCTAGCAACGGTAGAAGACAGCCGGTCATTGTTAGAGTATAGAAATTATGTTTATGGCTTTGCACTTTTCAAAGTTTTTTCGGGACGACGAAAAAACCCATGGTCCAAGAGCGAGGAATGAAGGTAAACCGCGTTAGCCGACTACAGGCGTTTCCATGGCATTGCCGCATCGAAGTTGGAATCCTTAAAAATAAAAGAAATGTATCAAGGCTAGAACCAAGCTTGTCATCTTTACAAAAGTACTCCTTTCATACCGAATCCGTAATAACTAAAGACTTTTTTTTACAATAATAATGGACAAAATGTTTCAAGAGCCATTTCATAACTTAACTCTATGCCTCGCAATGAAACAGAACAGTCCTGAAGTTGGGGATGACATCCACACATAACTTGGCAATTACGCCCATAGTTCTGCAAAGCCAACACTTTGAATCAAATGTTTTGAATGTCTCGCTTTCTTGAAATGTTCATTAAAACGTCCAAGTAGTGACCCAGGAATAACCAACTGGAATAAATAAACGCTAAAATGGAACAGTAACGTAAGAGCTGCGGGAGGTGTAAGGGTTGTGAAAGTTGACAGACATAGCAATGAAAGTCTTCAAATGAAGAATGATCCTCGCAGTTGTGAATGCAATTTATGGAATTGCGAAAAGAAGCCTGAAAAAAATTCAGGACTTCAACGGGGTTTGAACCCGTGACCTCGCGATTACCGGTGCGATGCTCTATCCAACTGAGCTATGAAGCCACTGACGTTGGGAGCAGGTCAATTGTGGGTTCATATATTCGTGAAAGAAATGAGTGTGAATGATATATGAAATGAATCATATATGAACTGCGGAAATGAAATCAAATGAAGAATGATCCTCGCAGTTGTGAATGCAATTTATGCAATTGCGAAAAGAAGCCTGAAAAAAAAATTCAGGACTTCAACGGGGTTTGAACCCGTGACCTCGCGATTACCGGTGCGATGCTCTATCCAACTGAGCTATGAAGCCACTGACGTTGGGAGCAGGTCAATTGTGGGTTCATATATTCCCGTGAAAGAAATGAGTGTGAATGATATATGAAATGAATCATATATGAACTGCGGAAATGAAATCAAATGAAGAATGATCCTCGCAGTTGTGAATGCAATTTATGCAATTGCGAAAAGAAGCCTGAAAAAAAATTCAGGACTTCAACGGGGTTTGAACCCGTGACCTCGCGATTACCGGTGCGATGCTCTATCCAACTGAGCTATGAAGCCACTGACGTTGGGAGCAGGTCAATTGTGGGTTCATATATTCCCGTGAAAGAAATGAGTGTGAATGATATATGAAATGAATCATATATGAACTGCGGAAATGAAATCAAATGAAGAATGATCCTCGCAGTTCATTTGATTTCATTTCCGCAGTTCATATATGATTCATTTCATATATCATTCACACTCATTTCTTTCACGGGAATATATGAACCCACAATTGACCTGCTCCCAACGTCAGTGGCTTCATAGCTCAGTTGGATAGAGCATCGCACCGGTAATCGCGAGGTCACGGGTTCAAACCCCGTTGAAGTCCTGAATTTTTTTCAGGCTTCTCTTCGCAATTGCATAAATTGCATTCACAACTGCGAGGATCATTCTTCATTTGATTTCATTTCCGCAGTTCATATATGATTCATTTCATATATCATTCACACTCATTTCTTTCACGGGAATATATGAACCCACAATTGACCTGCTCCCAACGTCAGTGGCTTCATAGCTCAGTTGGATAGAGCATCGCACCGGTAATCCCGAGGTCACGGGTTCAAACCCCGTTGAAGTCCTGAATTTTTTTCAGGCTTCTTTTCGCAATTGCATAAATTGCATTCACAACTGTGAGGATCATTCTTCATTTGATTTCATTTCCGCAGTTCATATATGATTCATTTCATATATCATTCACAATGAAAGTCTTGTTCAAAATATTGGATAAGTGCTGGAATTGTACTCCAAATACCAATTTTTTCTTTTTGCTTCGCTCCGCCAAATCGCGGAATAACTGTCGCTAATATCTGCTGTGATGGTGTACTCGCCTATTGTGAATAACACAGTGTTAACAATGCCTGATCCCAGCCTGTTATTCAGGAGTTGGTGGTTGTTTTTGTTTTTGCTTGTAAACAGGTCGCGTGGAAAAAAGAGGAGCCTTTGACACCCATGGCAGCAGATATCAGGCGAAACGTTTCAAAATGTTCATGTACAGAATTAGAAGCGGGTACGTACTATACTTGAATAGCTGTGTGACAGTGCCATTGTAGCACAAGCTCGTGTACAATAGGCGCAGATAAACTAGGCGAAACATGCCTGTGCGCATTCGCTGGCTATACCCACAGCTTTGGTTATAGTTAGCGTATATTTTGGGCGTGACTTGGACTTGACTTGGTTGAAAGGAAGATTGTCGCATCAAGAGAAGCGGTGAGTTAAAGAAAGATTGTTGTCTACATGAGATAGGAAGATTTGGTGAGAGCGATCCATTTGCGATATGGACACAATAAAGACCATGAAAGCCACAGAAGATATTGGGATATTTATTTCCACTCCTTGTCTTAAAATGGAATTCGGGGACTCCAATATTTGTTTTGTATTTATGGCATTTGTAAGTGTAGGAATAAAAATAAATATACACAAATAGCACTGATAAAAGACTGTTCCTTGATCGTCCTTGAGGTAGATGACTGATTAACGGAGATTCTTGTTTAGGGGAAGATAGTTACTGAAGGGAAATTGTCACTTGAGTTTCATGTTCGTCGAGCTGAAATGGCCGTTTGAATAGATGACTTATATGAGATGAGCGATGACCTGTTGATGGAGGTGGATGCTTGATCTTTTATTTCGTTGTAACGCCTGAACTGAATGTGTTGTTTTTCTTTTTTAAATTATTATTTGGACAGGAGAATAGTGGTTGTTGCCGCTCAAGACGAGGCCTATAGGTATGGGAGATATTACAAGTATGCTTTCCGACGAATTAACATCAATCCCAGCAGAGTAAGGTTGAGCTTCAGAAGCAGTCTCGCTTGTATTGGATACGTTGGTCGAAAGCCATCTTGGGTAAGGTACATGAGCCGTCCGCAAAGGCGAGGTCCCAGTTATGCTTCCGCAAGAATCCCTCTGAAGGGTAAATATGCATATTATATACTATATTATATTTGTTATGTTGTTTAACCAACTTGAAAGTAAGTACTGATGATGATGATGATGATGATGATGATGATGATGATGACGACGATGACGATGCTGATTCCATTAAGGACTTTTTTCGTTTAGGCCAGCTTAATTGTTAACAAGAGGCATTTTATAAACAGAATAGTTTATTTACTCGGTGCATTAACTAAAACTGCCACATTATACATGCTCAAGGCATGCTTACTTCAGGTGGTCATTACTGTGTGTTGGGTTAGTACGGTATACAAGCGTGTGTAGGTTTGACCGGGTAAAATATTGAAGCTTCACTGATTGAAGCAATCAAGATTGACTGGTTTGATGGGAAAGAGCATACTGAAAAGCGAACAGTATGCCAATAAAGCACGCAGACTCGAATGCTTATAAAAAGCAGGCTTGATTTTTTTGGAGTATACTAATGCATATTTGATTGCGAGATAGAGGCTGAGGGTTTGTGAGGGCTTATTGGTCCTTTAAAGGGGCAATGTCACGCAATTTGGATAAACTCAAAGACGTGTTTGGAACAGTAAAATGTTGCAAAGATTTTGCAGTTTTTGCTGCAAAGCACTTAATACGTGCACTGAAACTATTTGCGGCTGTCCTTGGCCACCGATGACGAGGCGGAAATGGATTACAACTTGAAAAAAGTTAGGTTAACAGTTTTTAAGTTTTGTCATTGTCTCTTGGAAAAATCGCTGTAAAATAATACTAGTTTCCTTTCCTCCAAGAAGTGATTTGAAGTCAACCTTGTAGTATTACTTGGTCTATTTATGTAATGTGAAAAGTACTTTCACACAATTTCAACAAAAGTATAACGGGAATTGTCGTGACAGTACCCTTTTCAGTCCTTGGCAAACGAGGACACATTGTTGCGGACACATTGTTGCCCTTTATTTTTGTTGGGTTAGCAAACGAGCGGGACACAACGCAAATGTTGTGTTTTTATACTGCGCAAAGTTGGACACATTTGTTGAGGACACAATTTTTTGTTCGCGCGGGCAAACAGGGAAACATTTGTGTTCGCAACAATGTCTCCTTGTTTGCAGGGCCTTTAGGTCTATTTTTTATCTCAAAAAAAAAAGAAAAAAGGAAAAAAAAAAAACCTGTATGTAGCTCACTCGTGGAAATCGAGAGGTTCTTTTTTTATCCGACGACGTGGACATATTATTGAGAAGGTGGCACGCATGGTGTCAATTTTGCCCACCTGAAACCGGCACGAATGCTGTGTCAGTGCCGTGTATAATGTTTCAGTGTGCTACGATCGTCCACATCTTCATGTCGTTTGATTTAATTACTTTTAGGTCGGCGATGGCGACGCAGACGAAGAAGGAGACGAAGAAGAAGTGAGTTTCCTCTTGTAGCAGAAGCTTAAAAAAATTGCCGAAGACAAAGTTCATCTTACGATACTTCTCTTTGCAGGGTATCTACGTATACGTGCCGAAAGTCAAGGTTGTGTGGACAAGAAGCATGGGCGTACGCTTTATGGAAGGGCCCGTGCCTACATCAGGGTTAACGGAAGAGACTATTCCCTTCATCGCCGCGGTTTCGACATTGTAGTTATCAACGGAAGGACGGGTAAAATATCATATTGCTTTGTAGAAACTCAAAGGAATTAGATAGGGTGAATCTGTATTTGTTTACTTTCTAGCAACGGTAGAAGACAGCCGGTCATTGTTAGAGTATAGAAATTATGTTTATGGCTTTGCACTTTTCAAAGTTTTTTCGGGACGACGAAAAAACCCATGGTCCAAGAGCGAGGAATGAAGGTAAACCGCGTTAGCCGACTACAGGCGTTTCCATGGCATTGCCGCATCGAAGTTGGAATCCTTAAAAATAAAAGAAATGTATCAAGGCTAGAACCAAGCTTGTCATCTTTACAAAAGTACTCCTTTCATACCGAATCCGTAATAACTAAAGACTTTTTTTTACAATAATAATGGACAAAATGTTTCAAGAGCCATTTCATAACTTAACTCTATGCCTCGCAATGAAACAGAACAGTCCTGAAGTTGGGGATGACATCCACACATAACTTGGCAATTACGCCCATAGTTCTGCAAAGCCAACACTTTGAATCAAATGTTTTGAATGTCTCGCTTTCTTGAAATGTTCATTAAAACGTCCAAGTAGTGACCCAGGAATAACCAACTGGAATAAATAAACGCTAAAATGGAACAGTAACGTAAGAGCTGCGGGAGGTGTAAGGGTTGTTAAAGTTGACAGACATAGCAATGAAAGTCTTGTTCAAAATATTGGATTAGTGCTGGAATTGTACTCCAAATACCAATTTTTTCTTTTTGCTTCGCTCCGCCAAATCGCGGAATAACTGTCGCTAATATCTGCTGTGACGGTGTACTCGCCTATTGTGAATAACACAGTGTTAACAATGCCTGATCCCAGCCTGTTATTCAGGAGTTGGTGGTTGTTTTTGTTTTTGCTTGTAAACAGGTCGCGTGGAAAAAAGAGGAGCCTTTGACACCCATGGCAGCAGATATCAGGCGAAACGTTTCAAAATGTTCATGTACAGAATTAGAAGCGGGTACGTACTATACTTGAATAGCTGTGTGACAGTGCCATTGTAGCACAAGCTCGTGTACAATAGGCGCAGATAAACTAGGCGAAACATGCCTGTGCGCATTCGCTGGCTATACCCACAGCTTTGGTTATAGTTAGCGTATATTTTGGGCGTGACTTGGACTTGACTTGGTTGAAAGGAAGATTGTCGCATCAAGAGAAGCGGTGAGTTAAAGAAAGATTGTTGTCTACATGAGATAGGAAGATTTGGTGAGAGCGATCCATTTGCGATATGGACACAATAAAGACCATGAAAGCCACAGAAGATATTGGGATATTTATTTCCACTCCTTGTCTTAAAATGGAATTCGGGGACTCCAATATTTGTTTTGTATTTATGGCATTTGTAAGTGTAGGAATAAAAATAAATATACACAAATAGCACTGATAAAAGACTGTTCCTTGATCGTCCTTGAGGTAGATGACTGATTAACGGAGATTCTTGTTTAGGGGAAGATAGTTACTGAAGGGAAATTGTCACTTGAGTTTCATGTTCGTCGAGCTGAAATGGCCGTTTGAATAGATGACTTATATGAGATGAGCGATGACCTGTTGATGGAGGTGGATGCTTGATCTTTTATTTCGTTGTAACGCCTGAACTGATTGTGTTGTTTTTCTTTTTTAAATTATTATTTGGACAGGAGAATAGTGGTTGTTGCCGCTCAAGACGAGGCCTATAGGTATGGGAGATATTACAAGTATGCTTTCCGACGAATTAACATCAATCCCAGCAGAGTAAGGTTGAGCTTCAGAAGCAGTCTCGCTTGTATTGGATACGTTGGTCGAAAGCCATCTTGGGTAAGGTACATGAGCCGTCCGCAAAGGCGAGGTCCCAGTTATGCTTCCGCAAGAATCCCTCTGAAGGGTAAATATGCATATTATATACTATATTATATTTGTTATGTTGTTTAACCAACTTGAAAGTAAGTACTGATGATGATGATGATGATGATGATGATGACGATGACGATGCTGATGCCATTAAGGACTTTTTTCGTTTAGGCCAGCTTAATTGTTAACAAGAGGCATTTTATAAACAGAATAGTTTATTTACTCGGTGCATTAACTAAAACTGCCACATTATACATGCTCAAGGCATGCTTACTTCAGGTGGTCATTACTGTGTGTTGGGTTAGTACGGTATACAAGCGTGTGTAGGTTTGACCGGGTAAAATATTGAAGCTTCACTGATTGAAGCAATCAAGATTGACTGGTTTGATGGGAAAGAGCATACTGAAAAGCGAACAGTATGCCAATAAAGCACGCAGACTCGAATGCTGATAAAAAGCAGGCTTGATTTTTTTGGAGTATACTAATGCATATTTGATTGCGAGATAGAGGCTGAGGGTTTGTGAGGGCTTATTGGTCCTTTAAAGGGGCAATGTCACGCAATTTGGATAAACTCAAAGACGTGTTTGGAACAGTAAAATGTTGCAAAGATTTTGCAGTTTTTGCTGCAAAGCACTTAATACGTGCACTGAAACTATTTGCGGCTGTCCTTGGCCACCGATGACGAGGCGGAAATGGATTACAACTTGAAAAAAGTTAGGTTAACAGTTTTTAAGTTTTGTCATTGTCTCTTGGAAAAATCGCTGTAAAATAATACTAGTTTCCTTTCCTCCAAGAAGTGATTTGAAGTCAACCTTGTAGTGTTACTTGGTCTATTTATGTAATGTGAAAAGTACTTTCACACAATTTCAACAAAAGTATAACGGGAATTGTCGTGACAGTACCCTTTTCAGTCCTTGGCAAACGAGGACACATTGTTGCGGACACATTGTTGCCCTTTATTTTGTTGGGTTAGCAAACGAGCGGGACACAACGCAAATGTTGTGTTTTTATACTGCGCAAAGTTGGACACATTTGTTGAGGACACAATTTTTTGTTCGCGCGGGCAAACAGGGAAACATTTGTGTTCGCAACAATGTCTCCTTGTTTGCAGGGCCTTTAGGTCTATTTTTTATCTCAAAAAAAAAAAAAAGAAAAAAGAAAAAAAAAAAACCTGTATGTAGCTCACTCGTGGAAATCGAGAGGTTCTTTTTTTATCCGACGACGTGGACATATTATTGAGAAGGTGGCACGCATGGTGTCAATTTTGCCCACCTGAAACCGGCACGAATGCTGTGTCAGTGCCGTGTATAATGTTTCAGTGTGCTACGATCGTCCACATCTTCATGTCGTTTGATTTAATTACTTTTAGGTCGGCGATGGCGACGCAGACGAAGAAGGAGACGAAGAAGAAGTGAGTTTCCTCTTGTAGCAGAAGCTTAAAAAAATTGCCGAAGACAAAGTTCATCTTACGATACTTCTCTTTGCAGGGTATCTACGTATACGTGCCGAAAGTCAAGGTTGTGTGGACAAGAAGCATGGGCGTACGCTTTATGGAAGGGCCCGTGCCTACATCAGGGTTAACGGAAGAGACTATTCCCTTCATCGCCGCGGTTTCGACATTGTAGTTATCAACGGAAGGACGGGTAAAATATCATATTGCTTTGTAGAAACTCAAAGGAATTAGATAGGGTGAATCTGTATTTGTTTACTTTCTAGCAACGGTAGAAGACAGCCGGTCATTGTTAGAGTATAGAAATTATGTTTATGGCTTTGCACTTTTCAAAGTTTTTTCGGGACGACGAAAAAACCCATGGTCCAAGAGCGAGGAATGAAGGTAAACCGCGTTAGCCGACTACAGGCGTTTCCATGGCATTGCCGCATCGAAGTTGGAATCCTTAAAAATAAAAGAAATGTATCAAGGCTAGAACCAAGCTTGTCATCTTTACAAAAGTACTCCTTTCATACCGAATCCGTAATAACTAAAGACTTTTTTTTACAATAATAATGGACAAAATGTTTCAAGAGCCATTTCATAACTTAACTCTATGCCTCGCAATGAAACAGAACAGTCCTGAAGTTGGGGATGACATCCACACATAACTTGGCAATTACGCCCATAGTTCTGCAAAGCCAACACTTTGAATCAAATGTTTTGAATGTCTCGCTTTCTTGAAATGTTAATTAAAACGTCCAAGTAGTGACCCAGGAATAACCAACTGGAATAAATAAACGCTAAAATGGAACAGTAACGTAAGAGCTGCGGGAGGTGTAAGGGTTGTTAAAGTTGACAGACATAGCAATGAAAGTCTTGTTCAAAATATTGGATAAGTGCTGGAATTGTACTCCAAATACCAATTTTTTCTTTTTGCTTCGCTCCGCCAAATCGCGGAATAACTGTCGCTAATATCTGCTGTGACGGTGTACTCGCCTATTGTGAATAACACAGTGTTAACAATGCCTGATCCCAGCCTGTTATTCAGGAGTTGGTGGTTGTTTTTGTTTTTGCTTGTAAACAGGTCGCGTGGAAAAAAGAGGAGCCTTTGACACCCATGGCAGCAGATATCAGGCGAAACGTTTCAAAAGTTTCATGTACAGAATTAGAAGCGGGTACGTACTATACTTGAATAGCTGTGTTGACAGTGCCATTCTAGCACAAGCTCGTGTACAATAGGCGCAGATAAACTAGGCGAAACATGCCTGTGCGCATTCGCTGGCTATACCCACAGCTTTGGTTATAGTCAGCGTATATTTTGGGCGTGACTTGGACTTGACTTGGTTGAAAGGAAGATTGTCGCATCAAGAGAAGCGGTGAGTTAAAGAAAGATTGTTGTCTACATGAGATAGGAAGATTTGGTGAGAGCGATCCATTTGCGATATGGACACAATAAAGACCATGAAAGCCACAGAAGATATTGGGATATTTATTTCCACTCCTTGTCTTAAAATGGAATTCGGGGACTCCAATATTTGTTTTGTATTTATGGCATTTGTAAGTGTAGGAATAAAAATAAATATACACAAATAGCACTGATAAAAGACTGTTCCTTGATCGTCCTTGAGGTAGATGACTGATTAACGGAGATTCTTGTTTAGGGGAAGATAGTTACTGAAGGGAAATTGTCACTTGAGTTTCATGTTCGTCGAGCTGAAATGGCCGTTTGAATAGATGACTTATATGAGATGAGCGATGACCTGTTGATGGAGGTGGATGCTTGATCTTTTATTTCGTTGTAACGCCTGAACTGATTGTGTTGTTTTTCTTTTTTAAATTATTATTTGGACAGGAGAATAGTGGTTGTTGCCGCTCAAGACGAGGCCTATAGGTATGGGAGATATTACAAGTATGCTTTCCGACGAATTAACATCAATCCCAGCAGAGTAAGGTTGAGCTTCAGAAGCAGTCTCGCTTGTATTGGATACGTTGGTCGAAAGCCATCTTGGGTAAGGTACATGAGCCGTCCGCAAAGGCGAGGTCCCAGTTATGCTTCCGCAAGAATCCCTCTGAAGGGTAAATATGCATATTATATATTATATTATATTTGTTATGTTGTTTAACCAACTTGAAAGTAAGTACTGATGATGATGATGATGATGATGATGATGACGATGACGATGCTGATGCCATTAAGGACTTTTTTCGTTTAGGCCAGCTTAATTGTTAACAAGAGGCATTTTATAAACAGAATAGTTTATTTACTCGGTGCATTAACTAAAACTGCCACATTATACATGCTCAAGGCATGCTTACTTCAGGTGGTCATTACTGTGTGTTGGGTTAGTACGGTATACAAGCGTGTGTAGGTTTGACCGGGTAAAATATTGAAGCTTCACTGATTGAAGCAATCAAGATTGACTGGTTTGATGGGAAAGAGCATACTGAAAAGCGAACAGTATGCCAATAAAGCACGCAGACTCGAATGCTTATAAAAAGCAGGCTTGATTTTTTTGGAGTATACTAATGCATATTTGATTGCGAGATAGAGGCTGAAGGTTTGTGAGGGCTTATTGGTCCTTTAAAGGGGCAATGTCACGCAATTTGGATAAACTCAAAGACGTGTTTGGAACAGTAAAATGTTGCAAAGATTTTGCAGTTTTTGCTGCAAAGCACTTAATACGTGCACTGAAACTATTTGCGGCTGTCCTTGGCCACCGATGACGAGGCGGAAATGGATTACAACTTGAAAAAAGTTAGGTTAACAGTTTTTAAGTTTTGTCATTGTCTCTTGGAAAAATCGCTGTAAAATAATACTAGTTTCCTTTCCTCCAAGAAGTGATTTGAAGTCAACCTTGTAGTGTTACTTGGTCTATTTATGTAATGTGAAAAGTACTTTCACACAATTTCAACAAAAGTATAACGGGAATTGTCGTGACAGTACCCTTTTCAGTCCTTGGCAAACGAGGACACATTGTTGCGGACACATTGTTGCCCTTTATTTTGTTGGGTTAGCAAACGAGCGGGACACAACGCAAATGTTGTGTTTTTATACTGCGCAAAGTTGGACACATTTGTTGAGGACACAATTTTTTGTTCGCGCGGGCAAACAGGGAAACATTTGTGTTCGCAACAATGTCTCCTTGTTTGCAGGGCCTTTAGGTCTATTTTTTATCTCAAAAAAAAAAAAAAAAAAAAGAAAAAAAAAAAACCTGTATGTAGCTCACTCGTGGAAATCGAGAGGTTCTTTTTTTATCCGACGACGTGGACATATTATTGAGAAGGTGGCACGCATGGTGTCAATTTTGCCCACCTGAAACCGGCACGAATGCTGTGTCAGTGCCGTGTATAATGTTTCAGTGTGCTACGATCGTCCACATCTTCATGTCGTTTGATTTAATTACTTTTAGGTCGGCGATGGCGACGCAGACGAAGAAGGAGACGAAGAAGAAGTGAGTTTCCTCTTGTAGCAGAAGCTTAAAAAAATTGCCGAAGACAAAGTTCATCTTACGATACTTCTCTTTGCAGGGTATCTACGTATACGTGCCGAAAGTCAAGGTTGTGTGGACAAGAAGCATGGGCGTACGCTTTATGGAAGGGCCCGTGCCTACATCAGGGTTAACGGAAGAGACTATTCCCTTCATCGCCGCGGTTTCGACATTGTAGTTATCAACGGAAGGACGGGTAAAATATCATATTGCTTTGTAGAAACTCAAAGGAATTAGATAGGGTGAATCTGTATTTGTTTACTTTCTAGCAACGGTAGAAGACAGCCGGTCATTGTTAGAGTATAGAAATTATGTTTATGGCTTTGCACTTTTCAAAGTTTTTTCGGGACGACGAAAAAACCCATGGTCCAAGAGCGAGGAATGAAGGTAAACCGCGTTAGCCGACTACAGGCGTTTCCATGGCATTGCCGCATCGAAGTTGGAATCCTTAAAAATAAAAGAAATGTATCAAGGCTAGAACCAAGCTTGTCATCTTTACAAAAGTACTCCTTTCATACCGAATCCGTAATAACTAAAGACTTTTTTTTACAATAATAATGGACAAAATGTTTCAAGAGCCATTTCATAACTTAACTCTATGCCTCGCAATGAAACAGAACAGTCCTGAAGTTGGGGATGACATCCACACATAACTTGGCAATTACGCCCATAGTTCTGCAAAGCCAACACTTTGAATCAAATGTTTTGAATGTCTCGCTTTCTTGAAATGTTAATTAAAACGTCCAAGTAGTGACCCAGGAATAACCAACTGGAATAAATAAACGCTAAAATGGAACAGTAACGTAAGAGCTGCGGGAGGTGTAAGGGTTGTTAAAGTTGACAGACATAGCAATGAAAGTCTTGTTCAAAATATTGGATAAGTGCTGGAATTGTACTCCAAATACCAATTTTTTCTTTTTGCTTCGCTCCGCCAAATCGCGGAATAACTGTCGCTAATATCTGCTGTGACGGTGTACTCGCCTATTGTGAATAACACAGTGTTAACAATGCCTGATCCCAGCCTGTTATTCAGGAGTTGGTGGTTGTTTTTGTTTTTGCTTGTAAACAGGTCGCGTGGAAAAAAGAGGAGCCTTTGACACCCATGGCAGCAGATATCAGGCGAAACTTTTCAAAAGTTTCATGTACAGAATTAGAAGCGGGTACGTACTATACTTGAATAGCTGTGTTGACAGTGCCATTCTAGCACAAGCTCGTGTACAATAGGCGCAGATAAACTAGGCGAAACATGCCTGTGCGCATTCGCTGGCTATACCCACAGCTTTGGTTATAGTCAGCGTATATTTTGGGCGTGACTTGGACTTGACTTGGTTGAAAGGAAGATTGTCGCATCAAGAGAAGCGGTGAGTTAAAGAAAGATTGTTGTCTACATGAGATAGGAAGATTTGGTGAGAGCGATCCATTTGCGATATGGACACAATAAAGACCATGAAAGCCACAGAAGATATTGGGATATTTATTTCCACTCCTTGTCTTAAAATGGAATTCGGGGACTCCAATATTTGTTTTGTATTTATGGCATTTGTAAGTGTAGGAATAAAAATAAATATACACAAATAGCACTGATAAAAGACTGTTCCTTGATCGTCCTTGAGGTAGATGACTGGTTAACGGAGATTCTTGTTTAGGGGAAGATAGTTACTGAAGGGAAATTGTCACTTGAGTTTCATGTTCGTCGAGCTGAAATGGCCGTTTGAATAGATGACTTATATGAGATGAGCGATGACCTGTTGATGGAGGTGGATGCTTGATCTTTTATTTCGTTGTAACTCCTAAACTGAATGTGTTGCTTTTCTTTTTTAAATTATTATTTGGACAGGAGAATAGTGGTTGTTGCCGCTCAAGACGAGGCCTATAGGTATGGGAGATATTACAAGTATGCTTTCCGACGAATTAACATCAATCCCAGCAGAGTAAGGTTGAGCTTCAGAAGCAGTCTCGCTTGTATTGGATACGTTGGTCGAAAGCCATCTTGGGTAAGGTACATGAGCCGTCCGCAAAGGCGAGGTCCCAGTTATGCTTCCGCAAGAATCCCTCTGAAGGGTAAATATGCATATTATATATTATATTATATTTGTTATGTTGTTTAACCAACTTGAAAGTAAGTACTGATGAGGATGAGGATGAGGGCGACGACGATGACGATGATGATGATGACAATAACGATGCTGATTCCATTAAGGAGCTTGAAAAAATAATTAAGGACTTTTTTCCCTGTAATTATTTTGGCAAGCTTAACTGTTAATAAGAGGCATCTTATAAAGAAAAGAGTCTATGTACTTGGTGCATTAACTACAACTGCCACCGATAAAATAAAACAGGCTCAAGGCATGCTCACGTCAGAGGATGGTCATTGTTGCGTTTTGGGTTAGTTAAGTGTACAAGTATGACTCGGCAGGGCTTATCTTGTACAGTAAAATATGACGGTTTCATCGGGTAGAATAAAGAGGTTTCACTGATTAAAGCAATGAAGCTTGACTGGTTCGAGTGGACAGAGCAGAAAGGCTTGACTGTTCGAAAGCTGGTAAAAAGCATGCTCTTCATTGGTTTGAGTATTCACATTTGAATGCGAGATCAGTAGAAGCTGACGGTTTGTGAGGGCTTATTGGTCTGTTACGTTTATCTTGTATGTAGCTGTTTCGTGGAACTTCAGGGATTCTTTTATTATTTGACCACCAGGATATAGTATTGAAAACTAGGCATGAAAACTAGTGCTTAAGAAAGGAATAAAGTTTCTTCTAGTGATTAGAAAGATTAGAGATAGAGACATTTCTATGTGGTCAACCTTTATACTATATTGTTGGTAAGAATAATTTATTTTCTATATTCTATTTGGCTGAGAAATGCTGTACCGCTTTGTCACAGGCTATCGAAGGAGGCGGCGACGAGGCCGTAGTCGTCGACGTTGGCGAAGAAGACGTAGGTTTTTTTCCTCATGTTATTTAATTATTTTCAAAGGACAGTATCATGGTAATTATCCCATATTTTGGCGAAAAAAGTCACTTGCATTGATTACTTCTGGGTCCCCAATGAAATGAAATCAAGTACATTTCAAGAGAAAAACATGAACTTGAGCCTCAACAACTTATTACCGCAGTTTCATCTGGGACACAAGGGAAGAACTTGAAAACGTCGGCCCTACGATTTCAAGTTGGTATCCATTTTCGTCTTGGATACGTAACCAAACACATCTAAGAATGGTTACTGTGATCTAAAATAGGCTTTTGAAGACAGTTTGGGCATAATTTCTCGTTTGCCATTTACAGGTAGGCCTCTTTTGATCTCCAGAGGTTTGCTAAGATACTGCTCCTTTAAGGGCTACTCCTAGTAAAATTTAATGCCCTCACAGACAAGACTGTCTAATTTATCCCCCATCCCCGCACGCACGCACAGAGCTTTTGTGGTTTCAATATACAGAAAATACTAACGTCAAATACTAACAGCGTCGACTCGATGGTGAGAGTAAAGATTTGTTTTGTGGTATTTTGGGCGACACAAACACGAACGAAACGGTTTCTTGCCACTTGCCTTTAAGGCCCCGGCTAAACAGGAAATGTTTGATGGCCAAACATCATCAAACAATGTTTGGTGACCAAACGCCAAGCATTTTACCGTTTGGCCACCTTTGTTAGTTTTCTTTTGATCGTGTTTGATAACCGTTCGGCCAGGGGTTCAAACATCAAAATGTTTGGACACCAAATAAGGTAATATGGCGAAGGAATTTACGAGAAGTCGATTTTGGCCATTCTCTCTTTCACCACAAAGGATTGTGCAATATGGTCTGGAATCCTGTTCTCCAAAACCGAGATATGTTCTTCATTCTAACAAAGACAAGGCTTTCGCCATCAGCAGTCAGGTTATTCTTACTGATCAAATTACCATCTTTTTTCAAAGGTAACTCGTGATAATCTAGGGAGAACGCGTGAACATTCCTTGACTCAGGTCGGTTAACGAGGAGCTCGTTAGACGAATCTCCACTGTTCCAGACCTCAGCCAATCCTGTGAGATTGGTTGAGAATTGCGTGGTGGCCCACTCGACTCATGCCGTTGTTGTTTTTAATTCTCAGGAAGAAGGCGACGACGAAAAATCCGAAGAAGAAAGCGACGTCGACAAAGGCGACGAAGACGAAGAATTGCCAGAAGACGAAGAAGGCGAAGAAGACGCCGACGTAAGTTGATTGTTTCCTGGAAACGAAAGCTTCATTTAAGAAGGACTGACGCCTTTTCTTTTGTTTCTTTGAAAGACTAATAGACGTCTTGGGTTCTGTTCAGTTAACCTAACTATTGGTCCGTTGTTCTGTAACTAGAAAGGAGTTCCCACTTGCGTCTATAGGATGGGAGCCCCTGGAATTGCAACACGCACTTAAAGTTTTTAATTAACTATGTCGTAAAGGAATCGCTCATAATTGCTCAAGGTTCATTTGTGAACATCATTTGACTGATCAAGCGGACAAAAACAAAACAAATGGGTCAATAGAGCATTTGTTTCTAATTGCTATTTTATAGGTGTTTTTCTAACAAGGAAGCAAAAAAAATGCTTACGTTTGGTCGTTTAACCAGCGACCATTATAACAAATAACAAACACTAATGAAGCCGTATTACAAGCTCGAAAACGAAAATCGGCCCCGCCCCATCTTTCCTTTGCTATTATCGGAGCATTTCATGTATGAGAGAAAAAAGGTACGTAGTTTTAATTCTATCATCGTTAAAGCCCACGACGCAATAACCAGCTCACTGGACAGGGGTTTCATCCACTCAACTGTCAGGATATGGAATAGCCTTCCCGATGACGTTGTTAACAGTATCTCGAACCGTGTCAATAAGTTCTTCCTATCTAGGCCATAATTTGTGTACTTTGCTTGTTTTTAGTCAATATTTTTTTTATCGAGCACCAGTGAACCTTACATTAGTCCACCGGGAACTTAAGTTCACCTTGTCCTGATGGGCTATTGTTCACGATGCGCAAATTATATATATATATATATATATATATATATATATATATATATATATATATATATATATATATATATATATATTTATTATAATATAGAAAGGTAATGAATTGAAGTCTTCATCAGCTATTAAAGTGCTCAATAGATAAACTAGAGCAATACGTATCTTTTCAGAGTTGGATTATTTGGTCGAAGACATTTATTGCTACTCAGAGTTTCATGCTTCTTGCGAAGCAATCATTAGGCAACTGCCAAAAATAACGGATACATGAGAATATATACAAAATTAGAAAATTAGAAAATACAGAACAATGCCTAGCGGCGTGACACGTAGACGGATTGTATATATTCTTATGTATCCGTTATTTTTGGCAGTTGCCTGATGATTGCTTCGCAAGAAGCATGAAACCCTGAGTAGCAATAAATGTCTTCGACCAAATAATCCAACTCTGATATATATATATATATATATATGTATGTATGTATGTATGTATGTATGTATGTATGTATGTATGTATGTATGTATGTATGTATGTATGTATGTATGTATGTATGTATGTATGTATGTATGTATGTATGTATGTATGTATGTATGTATGTATGTATGTATGTATGTATGTATGTATGTATGTATGTATGTATGTATGTATGTATGTATGTATGTATGTATGTATGTATGTATGTATGTATGTATGTATGTATGTATGTATGTATGTATGTAGGTATGTATGTATATATATATATATAAAAGCCCGCTATTTTGGCGTCGCTGAAGTGGTGAGTTATCAGTCCACGAAGAAGCTTTCCCGTTGGGTGAATTTATTTCTTCGGATTTCAAAATTAAGTTAAAATTGAATGCAGGGTGTGATAAGGACAATTTCCTTTCTCATACACCTTATTCCAAAATGGCGGCCAATTTGTTATTCTTTTGTTAATTAGCCCCCTTTGCCTCATTTTCACTTCGAAATTTTTTTGTATTTTCTACGTGTTGACGAGGAAAAGAGTGCTAATTGACACGCAAACAGAAGAATAATAAATTGCTGCCATTCTGGAATAAGGTGTATGAAGAGAGGAGTAAGCTATTATTGTTTTCTTTTACTGTTTTCTTCGGGGGAGGGTTTGTTTGGGGGGGGGGGGGTGGGGGTGGTCGGGCCTGGGTGAGGGCACTCATCCTAAGAAATTTTTTAGGGCTCGGGAAACTTGAAGGACTTGAAAGTTACGACTGGATGGATGAAATTCTACTAATCCCTTACCCTGCTAACAAAATTAACGATGCCTTATCATAGTTACGTATTCACTTGGGGTTAAACAATTACCATCTCTACGCCGATGATACCCAGCTCTATCTCTCATCTAAGCCCATCCCCGCTGAACAATCCGGTTAATTTTTTAAACAAAAACAATTTTTTTAAACAAAAACTAGTGAGCAGCACACAGCAACAGATCTTGTCAATGTTTTTTAATATTATCCGACCGGTTTCGTCTGATCAGACAGACTTCATCAGGGATTTAACAAGATTACAAATTGAACTACTTTTATACTTAACATTTACAGTATAAAGCACGTTCAAAGTAGGGTGTGAACAGCAAAAAACACCCACAAACAAATACGCACAGGATACAACGTAAATCCTGCGTTACAAAATGTGCAATAGTTAATTTTGGGGGTCACGATTTAACGTTAAATCGTGACCCCCAAAATTAACTATTGCACATTAATTAAAAAAGTGTGCTGTGTTTCCGAGATCGACTCGTCGATGGTGTGCAATAAGTTGAAACTGAGCAGAGGAAAGACGGAGTTATTGATCTTGAGCACACGACACCGTCCACCCCCATCAATAGGGTACGTGGATGTGTCTGGTGAACGAATCGAACCATCCCCTTCTGCAAGGAACATTGGAGTTATCTTCGATGAGCACATGCCACTAAATAAGCACGTTACCAGTACCTGCAAGGCCTGCTTTTTCCACCCCAGGAACATAAGCGAGATAACAGACTGTTTATCTCTAGCAGACACTAAAAAATTAGTTCACGCATTCATTACATATAAGCTAGATAGTGCCAACTCACTATTGTATGGACTACCCAAATTTCTGACAGATCGCTTACAAAATGTCCAGAATGCCGCGGCTCTCATTATTAATCGTCTAAGAAGAATGATCACAACAAGCCTATCTTAAAGTAGCTACACTGGCTTCCAGTTAGCCAGTGCATTATTTACAAAATACTACTTCTGACCTATAAGGCCCCTAACGACCAGGCCCCTAGCTACATTACTGAATTGCTAGAGTCCTATGCGCCAACCAGGAATTTGACCTGTCAAACTAGTAAGTTATGGCCATAGGTGTTTCCCTTTTGAAACATCTAGTCTATTATTCTCTCTTACTGAAAATATCAGACAGAGCAGCTCGCTACCGAATAACCCATATAAAGACACAGCTTTTTAATAAATGTTTTAATTTAGATTAGCATGTGAATTTTTATTGTTATTACCAGAGCACTGAGAGACATTTAAATTTATAACGTTTTAGCTTCTACTAGAATATAGAATTGTAAAATTTGTAATTGTTAATTTTGGATTGTAATTTACTGTAAAGCGCTATTGAGCTAGGGGAAATAGCGCTACATAAATAAAGTATTATTATTATTATTATTATTATTATTATTATTATTATTATTATTATTATTATCATCATCATTAAACGATATTGTACTGTAACTACGAACTGATATCACACCTAAAGTGTTTTGAGACCTTCAGAAATGAAAGAAAGGAAGCAGTGGTTTGTTTTCTATGAAAGCAGCGTTAGATTTTTCAGAGCAAAATTCATTTCTTTATTCCTCGACAGGAAGGTCAATTGTCATTTTCCGCAACAAAAAGATACCAATCAGAAGGATGCGGCGTTTTGGTTTCCGCGTGGGAGGAAGACAACGACTTATTCGCGTTCTAAAGGTATACATCCGCGGCAGACCCAGGGTGATGAAGAGAAGAGGCAGATATTGGTATGCGTTTATCGGAAGGAGGCCGTGTAGACTCATACGGGGAAAGAAATGGTACTACAGATACAGAGGACGCTGGATAAGAATCACACGCGTTCGCCTGTCGGTACGTGTTGTACGCAGATATTACACCATTCGCCCGCGTGGTCGTAGAATGTCCATCCGTTTCAAAGGACGTCGAAGAACCATCAAGCCAAAATCCGTACCATATATACTTGTTGGACGAAGAAAGTTGCGGTTATTGAGAAAGAGAAGGAACTATATCGCGAGGCTTGGAAAAGGAAGACGGAGCCGGCCGCTGAGAGTGCTACGCTTCCGTGAGTACTCTGATTTTTGTTTAGTAATAAACTGTCTTTCTTCTCAATAACTGTGTTGAAACCAGACGTACTCTATTATCATCTTGTTAATCACACTAGTCGCTAATACCTCCATAAAAGAAGTCATTCAATGAACTTCAGAAGAAGAAAAAAACATTAAATGGCTCATGTCAAGCCACCTTAGCTTAGGTTGGATTTGCAGTATTTGAAAGACCCTCCAAAATTAAAAAAGAAAAATGGTGTAGGGCTATTTCGAGTCAAAGTAGCCTCATGCCATCATCAGGTAATGAACTTAGGATTTGATTTTTAGTCTGTCTTGCAATAATTAGCCTTCACCTTTTCCAACGAAATCACCTTTAAATCAAACTTTAAGAAAAAATTAGTATTGATGTTTTGGAACACCGACGTTTTTGCACATGCGCTGTTTCAGTTCAGACTTTTACGGAGTAGCAGAGCACCTCGTTTCCTTGCAAGTTAAAAAGTAGGTAATGTAGATGTATACAGGAAGGAAACTTGTTCGCAGCTTTTAACTCCTTTGGAAGTAGCAAGCAGAAATGTCACCGAAATCAAGGTAATCAGGATGGCCCTTCCTATATCGCCACATGACCACAGAGTCATTCCGTTGCACAGAATAATTAATTTGAGTCCATTTAAAGGCTTGGCAAGACAGCCGGGTTCAAGTCCCGCTCTTTGCACTCACTATAGTTGTTTCACGGTTGCTCAGAGTTAAACTCCACGACCACTCCTATAAGTGTAAGTCTGCTGCCAGTTGGGTTTCCTTTTCAATATTTATTTCAGCTGATTTAATTTTTTTTCTTGTTTGTTTTTTAATTGCTTTTTCATTACCTCTGAAGCAACCCTTGCGGGTGAACTGGTTACTTAAGTCTTAAGGTGATGTCACGCGAGTTGTCTCGTGTAACATGGATTAAAAATCGGCATTAAAAATCGGCGTTAAGAATCGGCTCGCGTAACATCACTTTTGAACTATCTTGCATGTATTATAATTACAGGACGATACAGTCGCAAACTTGTGCGAAGGAGAAGAAGAAGACGAATACGCAGGTACAGACGTTCGCGTAGAAGACTACTGAGAAGAATTAGACGGTATTTTAGGAGAAAAAGACGAACGAGAAGGAGAAATAGAAGACGGAGACGACGTAGAAGACGAAGGAGAAGGAGAACGAGACGTAAGTAGTTTTACTCTTTAAGTAAGTAGACGTAAGTAGTTTTACGCCATTGTTCACTGGTTGCCTCCTTAATTGCAGAAATGTTTCTTAATTTTAATGTATTTGCATAAGTCGATTTTGATATGCTATTGATGGCGTTAAATGCTAATGTGACAGAGTAATAGAGACTTCTTTTTTTTTTTTCGCGTACCAGCATGACCAGAAAGGCCAGATATGGAACATCGCACATTTGTTACAGTGTCTGGCCTTTCTGGTCACGCTGGTACGCGAAAAAATCGTTCTAATATGCGACTAAACATGAGGCTATAAAAGGGGCTCGTGAAAACTGGCTCATGAGAACGGCAAGCAAACAAACAAAACAAGAAAAATATTAACTGCAGAAGTAACGTAATAAAAAGGGCCTTTCACACGGAAGTAAAAAGTTCTTTGTTTCACCTGTCTGTTGAGGTCAATGGAAATACTAGTGGTGGTGTTTTTTTGCTCTTTCCCCCCTTTTATTCTTTGCAGTCGGTTTACACACTGAAAGAAAAAGAGTTGGCCAAGTTATGTTAAAAAAATAATATTAAAAAAATAATATTACACTACATTCCACTACTTCTAAGAAGAAACCAGAAAATGCAATGAATCTGTACAAAATTGTTACTGACCGCTATGAAAGTTTTTACGGGCAAAATGTCGAACATGCACATATCAATGCTATGCGCATATGTATTTGTTGTGTGCGATGAATTGAGTTTTAAAAATGTCACCCATCGACATGGTGTGTCACGTATCGATAATGCCGATAAAAAAATATCCACTTATGCGTGATCGTCGTTTTCCATATAACTAAAGATGTTCGATACAACCAAAAGATATTTGATACAACTGATAGATGAGAAAGTGACGTTCATTATGCCTAGCATTGATATGCGCATGTTCGATAGTTTGTCTCTAAAAAGCCGTGTCTTAGGACTCCTTGAAGAATATTAATATGTACCATTACTTTTGACCAATTAATCAACCATCCAACCAACCCATCCATCTGCTTACTCGGCCACGTACCTACCTCCATTTCTCTTTCCCGTCTCCCTTTTCATTTTCCTTCCTTGCTGTTTTCCTGTCACCCTGTTACCTTTCTCCTCCATCCTCCCTCACTGCTATGTTTTATTCTTCCATCACCCATCAACAGGTCGAAGAGTGATCAAATACCGAGGCAGAAGATGTGTAATTAGAAGAAGGAGGAGATACACCACTTTTATTCGTGGAAAGAAAAAAGTCATTCTTAACTTTATACGACGAATAAGAATAAAGTTAAGGGGACGAAACCGCAGAATTATTCGCAGACGAAGACGATGGTATACACGTGTCCGGCGACGCTTGCGTAGACTCCGAAAACGAGGAAAACGATGGTATTACAAGGTTGGGGGTCGATTGAAAAGAATAAAACGTATCAGGCTGACTTGTCGTATTGGAGGCAGAAGACGTCGTGTGAGATATCGTCGGAGAAAATGGCTTATCAAGAAAAAGAAAGGCCGCTGGGGAAGTATTAAACGCCGTTTAGTGCGGTACTTCAAGTACCGCGGGAAATTGAAGATCGTAAGGAGAGTAAGGCTGGGCTATCGGGTAAGAAAACCGAACGGGAGGTACGGCAAAGTCAGAAGATACAAGACAAGGAGGATCTACCGCCGCCGTGGCCGAAGACGTGAGTATGACAAGTAGTGATTTAAAGTAATGATCAATTCCGGATTACAATAACTAAGGTGTGACATCACGGACATCAGCGGTTTCTGCTCGATCGCTCGGTCAACGAGCTTGTTTCTCGTAAGTTTGTCGCTTCTGTTTTTTCGAGCTATTTTCCTCTACAAAAGCCCCCAAGCTGGCATCATTAAGCTGGAATGTGAGTAAAGAAGAGCCTCTGAAAGGAAATAGAAGTAAGAGGTGGTTTCATGGTGACTGAGACGCCAAACCTGCTTCGTAGCCAATATGGCGGCTCACTACTGAATCATTACGTGGATGGATTCCAGGACCTACCAAGGCAATTTGGGCTGGTTTTGACTGATAAAAAGATCAATTGATGCCATATTTTGCTGGTAGCACTGGGTGGCCCGAAATTCAATAGTTCTATGCTCGTGGAATGGTTGAATTTCCCAGAATTCTTTTCGGTCGTGAACAAAGCAACTTAGATACGCGAGACTGGCTCCAATAAAATCGCTAAAGCGTGGCCCGTGGGAAGAGAGTGAGAGGAAAATTTCCATCCAGATACCAAGGTCTGGCCTCAAGGTTTGCCGTAAATATAGAATTTTCATTGCGGGGCAATGTTTTCTTAAAAAAAGTGTAATTTTTGGTGTTGTTTTTTGGTCAAACGCCTGGCATTTAGGGGGCTTTGTTGCGAAACGAACGGTGTTATGCATCGGAATTTGGGTATTGTAGTCGGTTTTTTGGCTGTGATAATTGCAAAAAACAAAGCATCAGTTAGTGCTATTCACGCATTATTATGACATTCTGACGAAATAGAAATAAACCATAAATGCAGAAGCTGTATATTTTAAACCATTTGGCGTCATTGGGATCCAAAGGGTTAATATTTTGTGGGTATGCGAAGTTTCCTTCCTATTTTGTGAAGAACAAACTTACTTATTTAGGCGCGGCTTCCAAACCCCTCTCCGAACCGCTGCAGGGGATTGTCAAACACATCGTAAATCGCCAAACTGATGCCGCCACAAGTGGTTAAGGTTTCCCATTCGTAAAATCTTAAGGATATGGTTTCAGTAATAATTCAGATAATTACTGGTTAAACTTAAGATAAATGTAGACAAAAACTCTTCTTCTTAGAGCAAGCTCTATCAAGTCCCTTATAACCTTTCTCTTCGAAATCAGCCCTGTCGTCAACTTGGCAAAGTCGTATAAGATAATGCAGTGTAAAAAAAAAACATTCTTCATGGAATAAAAATTCAAAGGAGTTTGGGTGACGATTAAAGCGCCTTCAAATATCATACAACTTTGGATACTTGCCCTGAACAGAGGTAAATAAAAGGTGGGCCGCCAACAGAAAATTTTTCTCACTTGAGAGTCCTGTATCTCTTCCAATTTTCTCTTTCATAATGGCATTCTGTTTGGCTCCTTACTTCTTTTGTTGTTTTTAAACGGCATGCCATTAAAATCTTGAAAACAGAAAGAATATTTCAATAAGTAAATATTAATTAAAATGATTTAATAATAATCATTTAAATCTTTGCAGGTGTTTCTAGGAGACGTAGAAGAAGGCGAAAGATTAGAAGACGGCGGCGAAGACACAGGAGAGGGCGACGTCGACTGAGACGAAAGCGACGTCGTCGAAGACGACGAAGACGGCGAAGGAGACGACGAAGAAAGCGACGACGTGAGTAGTGCACATTGCCAAACTGTAGATCATTGCGGTCGATAAAAAAGTGGAAATGAAATTTTAAAAAAAACTTCTTTCAAGTGATATTTCTAAGTAACTTTCACTTCTGGTGACCAGCGTTATTATAATTTTTGGGGGGGGTGGGGGGGGGGGTTAAACCTTAACGGTTCCTTTACTTTCTACCAAATACTACAATAATATCCTCTGCTTTGAGCGTACTGACTTGATAACGAAGCTTAATTGACCAACATGTTGCCTTTCTGTTTCGTACCTCAATCCAGACACCACTGACGCTGTTCGGTATATTGAACAGTACCGCAATAAAATGCTCTTCATAGATTTTTTATGTTCAGGCGGGGGTACACCTGAACATCGTTTTTTCGTCGCTTTTCGCGTTTGAAGCAATAAAAAATCCCTCTGCTCATTACACGAAGCTATGCTGTGGGATATTTTGTAATATTTTGGTGATTTTTGGGAAGAGAAAACTTACTCAAAGGATTAGTTCAGTTAAATTTAGGGAAATCGGAAATATCGAAGATTTAATGAAGGTTTAAAATTGGAATTTGTAGTTGGAAATTAGAAGATGGACACCAAACAGTGCCCCACCAACCTGCAGTGCCCTTTTGGGGTGTCAACTGTCCGGTGGTGTTTCAAAACATTTTTTCTACATTTCAATCTCTTATTTAAACTCCTTCAATTTTCACTCAAATTTACGTATACCCCCACCTTAATGGTTACTCGTAGTGCATGGATTTTATAGAAAGAGTGGTTTTGCTTGCAGCACTATTTGCACGATATGAAGCAGCAATTTTTGTTATTTTTAATGACATGTATCTGGTTAGTTTGATTTTAACTATTTTAATGTATTTAATCATTATTATTTGTTTGTAATTTTTATATACAGGGCCTCTCTGAAAACCACTGCTGTGAGAGAGCACCCTGTATAAATATTGTAATCAGTCAATCAATCAATCAATCAATCAATCAATCAATCGGTCAGTCAGTCAGTCAGTCAGTCAGTCAATCAATCACATGTTTTTGCAGGTATCTTGTTCTTCCGTTTCCGCCGAAAGAAGCGCCGTATATACAGAAAAAAGGTTTTCATTTGGAGGCGCAAGGGCAAAAGGAGAAGAATCATAGGCTTCAAGCGGAAGCTAAGAATACTTATTAGTCGAAAATGGTGCAGGATTAGACGAGTTGGTCGGAGATGGAGAGTGCGGCTTAAAGGCCGTTGGCACCCACTTAAGAAATTCCGTCGCTTCTGGCGATACAGACTAAGGAGGAGATGGGTACGGTTAAAGCGTGTCAGGGTGACGATCCGCGTCGGTGGCAGACGATGTCGAATAAAACGTCGTCGAGGACGATGGCGTCTTAGATTTAGAAAGAGGTGGCGACGAATCAAGCGCAAAAGAATTCTTTACTTTCTCCGTAAGGGAAGGAGAAAGCTTTTGAAGTTCATCAATAGGAAAAAAATCCGGTTCGGTAGGAAAATCTACGGCATCCGCAAGAGGTGGCGAAGACGCAGTAAGTAGTGAGAAGTTGTTCATACTGAACTGATGTGTTAATGCTCTGTAATGATTACTGTACTCCTGTTTGGCTGTATCCAAAACGAAACGCTTTCTCCTGGTCTTCAGGTCTTTCTTTAGCTGCATATCATGTTGCTGACCTCTGACTAGTGATGTGATAATCCTCAAAAAAGGCGTCTTGCTTCCTTCCGATCGTAATTCCATTTTTCATTAGTGAAGTACCTACCTAAGGTCTGTTTTCCAATTGCAGTCACTTTCATGATATTTGCAATTTTTAAATCTTTCGAGAGAGTGTTCATCACTGTTAATGTCAAAATGGCGGTACAAATTTGCTGGCTTGCTAAGGCTACCAATAATAGAATAAATGAGTATGAAAATATGAAAATCATATATTTGAACTGCCGATTAAAGAATGGATATGTGAATGATCGTTGCAGTTGTGAACACTACTTTAACAGTAGTGAAATAGAGCCTAAAAAAGAATTCGAGCTTGTACGGGAGTCAAACCCATGATCTCTGTGATAGCGGTGCAGTGCTCCGCCAACTAGGAGCTGGTTAGGCTTTAGTTTGACTACTGCATAAGTAATGTTCATAACTGCGACGATCTTGGACGAGTACCAAGAACAGTAGAGATTCCAAGATCGACCCCTAAGCGTCACCGCAAATAATGGGGCAGCAGTCTGACGCTGCGTCCCCCGCTCTTTGCGAAGAGGGTGTAGGTTTCTTTAACAACCCCTCCGAGTTTTCCATGTAGAGGTGAGAGAGACAAGGCCAACAGCTTAACGTCACTGCCCAATGATGCGATCACCTGAACTGAGGCAGATGTTCAGCATACAGTCAGCATGATCTTACCAATTGTTTTGAGAGCCTGGTTCATCGTTGTTGTTCGGCCTGGGATTCGTGTCCCCGAGATTCGCCAGTGTGGTGCACGTGCACCCAGCGACCGAGCTCACCTGGTGGCGGTTGAATTAAATTTCACCTGTCATGAAAACCTGCTGCATTTAGAGCAGTTGGTAAATGCTTACCGTTGCAGTTGATAACAGCGACGACCAATATAGTTACAAGTCGTTGAGGTTGAGAGACAAGGAGTGAAAAACGAAAATTTGCCAGAGCTCAAAAAGTAAGCTCTCTAATCTCTCTACGGTTGATAAAACCCAACGGTGGTTGTAATGTTAATTTGAAGTGACTCACACAATGGAAATTTAAGAAGCAACTCAAATCAACTTTTAGGTTTAAGACGGTATGGTAGGCGCGCCAAAAGAATTAGACGGCGAAAACGAAGAAGACGAAGACGAAGGACAAGACGCAAGAGGCGAAGACGGCGCAGGAGACGAAGGAGACGACGACGTCGCCGTCGACGTCGTCGCCGACGACGCCGACGAAGACGAAAGAGGAGAGGAAAAAGACGTGAGTAGATGGGAACATATTTTGAGAAGGTGCACTAAAGTGGTTTTTCGGTCGTTTAAAGGCGTTCGAATTTGAACTTTTTCTCGCAGCAGTTGGACTTTAGTTTGTCAAGCAACAATGTTCTGGCAGTGAAAACTGGGGATGAGTGTTGCAGTTTTCTTAAGGACAATTAGAGTTGAGCATATAAACATTTTGAAGGGGCAAAGTTACCTGTCTTGAGTTCCGGCACTTTGAAGAGCCTAAACTGTTTTTGTTTTAATGGAAACATAACAATGATCTAGGGGGTGACGTAACCAATTATCCTTCCACTGCCCAAAGGCTTGTTCGGTTGTAGGTGAACAGGATGGAAATGGAGTGCAACGCGAAGGAATAAACTAAGAGTAAGCGTATTTTTACAGGAAACGTCGCTCAAAAGTAAATGATAAGATTTCTATTATTCCTGTGAAAAATAATTTGATACAGTATTGTTCCTGTGGCGCGATAAAACAGTCAATTGCCATACGGTATGCTCGGGCAACGATTCTTTCTTAAATATGTCTTGCAGTTGTGGCCAAAACACAGCAAAATCCCAGAGGCAACCTCCCTTTACAACTGAACTGATCAACAGCTGTTGTTGAGCAAGCTCGAGTTGATTTCTTTGCTCACACGAGAGCCAATCAGATTACAGATTCAGTAGGTTTGGTCGCGCTTGAAGGAGATAAAGGACTGACTTGCTTTCTAGTCGTAACACTAACAGTGCTTGGGAATTATTTCCTACTACTAATTCGTCTCCTCGCCAGTGGTAGCCAAAGTTCAAGGGCGCATTTAGTTGTTGGTCTCCGTTACCAAATGAAGGCTTTTTCGGGGATAAGTTGTTTGCCTGTCACTCTGCCTTTTAATTGCGAGCTTCGTATCTTGGGGCACTTTGGCTCTAAATCACACAAAAATGCCCTTTTTTGTTCAAAACAGGTGGCAAGTTCATCCGCTACCGTCGTAGAACCTGCAGAATTAGAAGGAGAAAACGATACTTCATCAAATCGGGCAGAACACGAAAGCCAATCCGCAATTTATTCCGAAGAATAGGGCTAACCTGGAAAAAGCGATACCGCAAGGTGATAATAAAGAACGGTAGGTGGTGGGCACGAATTAGACGACGGGTTTGCCGAATAAAACGACGCGGAAGAAATTGGTTTTATCTTTGGCGTCGCAAATGGAGAAGGCTTGTCCGACCGCACTTCGTAATCAGTTACAAAGGAAAGCGGCGTCCATTATACCGACGTTATGGTAGATGGAATGTTAAAATCGGAAGGAAGCGGCGCCCGCTGCTAGGACGAATAAGACGCTACATACGTTACCGTCGAAGAATCCGGTGGTTGAAAAGACGAGGAAGAAAGTATTACGTGAAAAACCGAAGAGGAAAGTGGCGTAAGGCCAGGCGAGTGCGGCGTTATCGACGAAGACGTGAGTATGCTCTTATTGACTTCCAAGAAAACTAAGCAATAGCAGAGGACACCAGGGAAAGGATAAAACTATTTAAAATGGTTTAAATTAGGGCGCCGAAGTTACTTAAGTTTGCATACGGAAGAAAAATCATGCTTCAGTTAATTGGTATGGAATTAGTTTTTTGGGGTTTTTTATTTTTTAAATCTTTTTTGTATCCAATTATTTGTTTTATTTTGCTTCATAAAATAAGGTACAACACAAGTCATAACATACAATTACGTAGATTAGAAAGTGTAGAAAAAGAAAGTAGAAAGCTTATATTTGATAAGGCCTCCTCAAATTAAGTGTGATTATGGCATGACTTCGATTAGAGTAGTTTTCAATTGAGTATCGAAAGTAAATTGCGTTTGCTTTTGTTTTCCGTTGCCTCGCTCTGTGATTGGCTCAGCAAAACTCGCGCGACTTTTTCAACCAATGAGAAGCAAAACCAAAACCAATTGCGACTTGCACGCGCCCATTTTCCCGCGCTTTGCGCCGGTTACATGTAATTCCTATTGGCTCATTGTGCTGTTTCGGTCTGTTGGGATTGGCTGACGTAGTTGGTTTGGCTTGGGTTTTACGACGTTCAGTTTAGAGCGGTTTTCAATTGAGCATCGAAACCGAATTTCGTTTGCTTTGATTTTTCATTGCTTCGCTCTGTGATTGGCTCAGCAAAACTCGCTTCATTTCCTCAACCAATGAGAAGCTTTTAGCCTGTTACGTGTAATTGCTTTGAATTCTGATTGGCTCATTGCGCCGGGCCGGACTGGCGTAGTTGCTTTGGTTTTAGTTTTACGACACTCAATTGAAAACTGCTCTGATTAATTTATTATTCAACGTGACTCTGCTTACAAGACTAACAACATCGCAAGCTCACAAAGCACAACCACGACAGATATTTACTCCACTGACAATGGAAAGAAGGGTAAAGAAGCGGTTTAATGACAAGACTAGGAGAAAGGAAAACAAAAGTAAATTACTGTGACTTAACAAAAATAAGAGAGAAAGAAATACTAGAAAGGGAGGAAACGCGCTTCCTTTGTGCGACTATTTCTGGAATGATACTATGGAAAAGAACTAGCCTGTTGATTGGTCAGAGCCATAATAGGACAGAGGGACACTCGCACTCAAGGCCTCAGGATGAGTCTAATTCAGATGTATTAGGTAATCAATTTCCTCGAACACACTCATTTCCAGTGGGATTCCTGAAATTGACTCGTCCAAAGGATCCCTTGTGTCTTGTTGAATTTCTTGACGGTCTATTGTGAGAGATTTTAAAGAGTGTCTTTTTGAAAAATGACTTCAACAGGATTTCTCTAAGGTTGAGAGAAAATCTTTTCTAAGGACAATTGCTCTTAAGTGGGGAAACTTTAATATTCTATAATATTTAGAATTTAGAGAACATTTCAGTAAACATTGAAGAATTAAGACATCGAAACAATGGTATCTGTTCTTCACGTTGGTGTCTTATTCTGTTTTCAATCATAATTTATGCGATTCTGTTTTTCGTTCAGGCGTCAACAGAAGGCGAGGTCGTAGACGGCGCCGTAGACGACGACGAAGAAGAAAACGAAGACGAAAACGAAGAAAAATCAGACGCAGACACCGAAGAAGGCGTCGTCGACGAAGGAGAAGGAGACGACGAAGGAGACGACAAAGTAAGCGCAGTTCAAACTTTAAACTCTTAGCTCCGGTTCACTTCCAGTGTAGTTATCACACTGTGATTGTCCGCGATATGCCTTACGTGGTCATTTGCGGTCGAAATAATTGTCCCGTAATGATATCGTTTGGGGAGTATTTCTACACAAAGGTAACAAAGGAAAAAAGTAAATTTGTTTGCACGTGGTTACGCTTAAAACTAGAACCTTTTGTAGCCACGCGACCACTGAACACACCATACTTTTAAGAAAGCAAAACACCGATTCCGTTATGACGCCGTCGCTTATGATCTAGTGAAAACCAGATTGTGGCAGTCGCATGCACTACATGTATTTTGGTTGTATTTTGGTATGAATTGTAATCGGAGAGAGCGAGAACAAGCATTGTGATTGGTTGGTTCTTCCGATTCTGGTTCTGAGTCCGACAATCTAGTTTTCTAAGCGGAATCGGAAGAAAATGGAACCATACTGATTCTTCCGACCCCGATTCCGTCAAGCTTACGACTCCGCTTACGACTCCGATGTTTGATTTTCACTGGGTTATAAGGGCTCTTACGACTCCAACTACGACTCCGACTCCGTCGCTAGTGAAAACCAGTCTTTAGCCCACGCTTGCCTGCTCAATCAATTACCACATATTCTATAGTAAGGCGTAACTGTTTCCGTTCATAACTATAGTAAGGCGTAACTGTTTCCGTTCATAACTCAGCACGTTCGTATCTTCTCTGCTGGTGTACTGCATCATTAGCCATCGTTTGGAAGTCGCAGCCCGAACAAAATTCTACGGCAGTCGTATACAATAGTCATACTATAACAAAATGCGGTCCTGTGAGTGTAAGGCCTATTACTCGAGAAAGTTAAGCATTTTCCCATTGCAGCCTGTGAAAACCTTGTCGTTTTTATATTGCGGCACAGTGGATTTGAATTTGTATTTAACTCACCTTGTATCGAAGCGTAGATTGCACGGCGACCATGGCTCTTCCTGGCCGCCAAAACCGTTTTTTAATAAGCTTACCTTATTTTACAGGGAAGCGGCGTGTCAGAGTACTTTATGGTAGAAAATATCGCCGTGTCATTTCCCGCCGACGATTCATTGTTAAGTTCAAAAGACGAAAGTATCAAATCCGTGGCTTACTGAGAGGAAGGTGCACAATTAGGGTAAGAGGAAGACTTAAACCCGTAATACGCAAAGGCAAACAATGGTTTGTCAGGTATGGTCGAAAACCATCAAGAGTGTACGGACGTGGCAGGAGACGTTACATCCGATGGGGAAGGAAGAGAATTTACATGACTTGGATATTCAGGATACGATTCAAGGGCGTCCGTCGCTTTGTGCGGTGTCGACGGGGAAGATGGAGTATGAAAACTGGCCGCAGATGGAAGGGAATCAGGAGGCGTAGGATCCGGTACCTCATGATTGGGCGCCGCAGATACCCCGTCAAACGACGAGGACGCGCTTACTTGATAAGAAGAAATAGACGCTGGAGGAAATTACGAGTGAGACGAAGAAGAAGAAGAGGAAGACGAGGTCGCAGGCGTAAGTAACGAATTAGTTGGTGGAAACTGTCGCCAGTCAAAAATGCAAGTTGGCACGTGATTAGAATCCTGCGTTGGTTTGCTTCTAGGTTTTTATTCAACAGGATTAAATTGTAGATACGTTCTTGAGAAAACGGAAGATCTTATTTGTGTTTTATGGCTGGCTCCTACAGAATACCAGAGTTTACTTGCTGAGCAAGAGTAACATTCCATTCGGAAAATATAGGATGTACCTCTCGTACTCAATTTGCTTGATTGACTTCTCTATTTGTGAGCAGTGACCTGATAGCTTGCAGCAAATAGACAAATCATGTCGTATCGTCGCTTATGTTGACAAGCTAGCTCTCTCTTTTACAAAGATGTATTTTCTCTCAAACGACAAGTCCCGCTATGAAAGAACTAACGTCTCCTTCAATTCACATTGGCAAATCACATATTTCAACTTCCTATCCTTTTGAGAGGAGTTCATTCCATAAACTAAACAAATTTCATCACAATTAGTTGTAGAAAAGACCCGGCATGTTGTTTGTTAGTCTTCACTCTGAAGGCGATTGACAACTGAAGGAGAGAATGGTCAGTCCAGGCCCTTTTGATACCGGAATTTCCTGTCCAAGATAACATTAACGTGTCATTTTAGGCGGTCGACGATATCGGTTGCGTAGGCGACGGCGAAGGAGGAGACGACTTCGCAGACGCAGGAGAAGGCGAAGAAGAAGACGAAGAAGGAGGCGAAGAAGGATAGTTAGGAGACATAGGAGGAAGTACAGAAGTAAGACATGAATACACCCACTCTGGACAACCAGCTTATTTGGTTAAAAGAATGTTTTGCTTTATAATAATAATGATAAAGATAATGGTAATGATAAGGACCTTGCTTCGTTTTGGAGCTTTTGCGAGCTTTCAGCTAAACCTATTCAGTTGAACTGATTATAAGCTAACTGCGGTCAGCAAGGAGACAACTCGTGCATGTGCCCAGAACAAATGCTTCGGTGTGAGGAAGAAATCCGATGCTCATTACTGAATTGAGTGTTTTCGGTGTAATCTGTTGAAATATTTCATGAAATTTGGTCATACATCGCCCTGCTTGCGCAAATTATATTCTGTTGTAATAAAATCCATTTCAGAGAATTTTTCAAGCAAAAAAGTCGACATGATATATTGGATGGTATATCTATGCATGGATAATACACAAATGCAATTTTATTGAAAAATCTCGCCTCTTCCGCCACTCGTTCGCGACTGACCTTGAAATTTTCAAAGGCAAATTGTGCGCAAGGAGTTATGTCATTTAGCTTTACATTGTTCCATGCACAGTAGAAGTGAAACGGACTAAGGTCACGAGTTACACGTGCACCGATATGATAACAAAGCACCGTCTAATACACCATTTTGCTAATGATGAATTGTGGGTAGATCCAGTCCTTTGTAGGGGCAAACGGCCATTTTAGGACGTAATTTTAAATTGTAATTTTGATCGTTTGCCCCCAAAAAGGACTGGATCTACCCACAATTCACAAGGAACTGATTATTAGCAAAATGGTGTATTGAAAGTACGGGAACCATGCTTTCGTTGAAATGAATGTTAGCAGTCTTAAACTGATGGACAGGACGGTTTCGGCAACAAGCGGTGTTCTTTTTTGTCTGTTTAATTTTTAATGAGAAAGCTATCGAACAGCTAGGAGAAGACAACTTCCAGTCACCTAGAACTGTAATTTTATCCTATTGGACGTTTCCTGCATGATTTTCTTCCAGAAGGGGAGAGATAGGCAATTTAAATCTAAAATCTGAAATTTAAAAACCAATGTAAAATAGGATGGCATAAAATTCTTTCGT
>JAEMWC010000439.1:395000-412500 GCA_016490735.1 Pachyseris speciosa
GATGATAATGATGATGATGAGAATGATGAAGTTTTTAACCCGCATATTACAACAGCCACTATTCTATTACAGTTGGGAAATGAACTGAGAGGTTTTTGAAATACAGTGTATACAGAAGAAGTGCGATAATATGAGACTTCATGGGTGGACTTGTTTTCCCTGGTGGAAATAAAATGGTGTAAGAAAATAAAGTGCACGTATTGCTTTCCTTATTATCATTCACGTCCACGCTTTAAATGCGTGGAAACAAAAATGAAACGAACACCTTCGTTTTCACTGTGCGATCATGTCAAGGCGATCATGTCAAGAGAGAAAAATGTATGAAACAAGGGTAAGTAGAAGCAAAGAGAAACGAAGTATCAACAGTGCCTTAAAGGGGCTATGCATATGTCACGGTTATTTGTCGGTCTTTGGGGCAAAATTCTGAATCAGTTCATTACTGAGAACATTTTTATGCACAAATTGGTCACAAAACCCCAACATAAATGCAAAAAGTTAAGTTTTTAAAGAAGAGCCACGCATAATCGGTTTATAATGGTTCTTACTAGACAGGAGAGCTGAAACTTGAAAAACAGCGGCCCACTTTTTTTCAAATTGCAATTCGTTTGCATCCTGACCATCCATAGCTAAGGAGTCTTATTTTTTATTTGACTGCACTAGTAGAGTAGTTTTGAACAAAACTGGAGCGCTATTTTGAGTTTCCATCACTGAGTACAAACATCTCATGTGGCTTGTGAAATTCATACCAAACACTCGTGACATAGCCCCTTTAAACATTTCCTTTTGTTACTGGTGTTTAGTCCCCTTCGCAGCCGTTGTTTGTTTCGTTCCAATTCTCCCTCCACACCAACGTCAGCTGAACAGAGCTGGACATGCCATTCCCATTGTGTCTGAGTATCCAATTAGGAGGGAGAATAGAACCGACACAAACAATGGCCGCAAAGGAGGCTACGGGAACTTAGCCACCGAAATTTAAAAGCCACGATGTGATTGGCCAGTTCCTGGAATGGAATGTACGGCTTAGCAGACGTTTGTGGCGAGGGAGAATAGGACCGACACAACGGCTGCGAAGGAGGCTCGCTGGTATTCGAATGGTTTTCATATAATATACAAATCCGTTTTCAGCCTTATTATCCAACAGTCTTGGTCAAATAGGTTTCGGTTAATTAGCATAATATGCAGACCGTTATTTTCAGGAATCTAGTTTGCTTGTTTGTTTGTTTGTTTATTTTTTTTTTTGGAGAGGGGGGTGGAGTGTAGGAGTAAGTGGTGTCGGAACACATACATCAAAATACCACATCCTGTAATATTCAAACTATTTCTTGTGTTGTGGTTTTGTGACAGCAAGAAGAACGAGAAGAAGAAGACGACGCATAGGAAAGAGAAGGGGGAGGCGAAGACGATATAGGCTACGAAGAGGAAGGAGAAGGCGTCGAAGGAGAGGAAGGTACGGATTAAGGAGACGGCGGCGAAGAAGGAGACGATGGCGTAGAAGGAGAAAGTACCGCGGCAGAAGAAGGAGAAGAGGCAGGAGAAGGAAGAGAAGAAGAAGATATGGATTACGAAGAAGACGCCGGAGGAGAGGCCGAAGACGAAGACGTACGTGTTTTATCGAAATGTTGTCTTGTAATTCCATTTCAGACACATCAATTGTGCAAACCTTTATCTTCACTAACAAGGAACCGTTTCCCCGTCCGCGTTCATCTTAGTTTCGAGAGAGTTATTTACAATAGCAATATTCAGTTACCAACATACATTGAAAACTGAAGGAACATCTCTTATCTCGTTCTTAGATATTTTTCTTTGGCCTAAAAAAGGAAAGATAAAGACCTGATAAAATCGATCGCCTTCTGCAATCCGATTGGTCAATGAAATTGACCCAATGCCAGTTACGTCACCATTTTCGAGCGAATTTTGAAACCGTTGCCTCGACTGTAAATAAACGTAAGCCACAAAGGGTGTTTATCTTCATACTTCTGTATTTTTTCCTTTCATTTATTTGGACCAACTGTTTCGTAGTCTCCCTCGCAGCCGCTTTTTTGGGCTGTCGCGCAACGCTCCACGCGCGTTGCGTGACAGCCCAAAAAAGCGGCTGCGAGGGAGACTAACTGTTTCGTGACCAAACGTCGATTTGGTCGTTCTAAGTTAATCTGTCTTCAAATGTGTTTTCTCACTGCTCAAATTTTTTGTGAACCAAAGGAAACGAGTTAGCTTGAAAATTGGCTTAGATGACTTAAAATACATTTAACGTGCCTCTGCAGTAATACAATTTTGGATTTCTTAACAGTCCCTTGTTTTTTTTTTTTTCCCTTTAGCGCGTCGTTTTAGGAGGCGAAGAAGGAGGCGACGCAGGAGGCGAAGATACAGACAAAAAAGAAAAAGTAAATACTTCTCTATACTTTAGAAGTCCAAACGAAAAGATCAAGAAGAAAATGGGCAAACAGAGATATTACTGAAGCAAACGACCATAGTGATGAGAACGCCACAAAACAATAGTTTTAAAAAGCACAGAACAATCGTTCAGCACGTGCATTTTACATTTTGGTACATTTTTTGCCGTCTATTGCAAGACAACATGACAAAATTCATGGTTTTGTCTAGAACGTGAGCGAAATTGCTTTCTTTTTTCTTTACTTCAAGGTCATTCACAGTAATTTACTTCCAAGATAGTTCGCCCACATTTTAAAAGTTTCACAAGTTGGAATAATTACGAATCAGTTACCTTAATCTTACTAATTTTCATAATTTTCGCGATTTAAAAAAAAAAAGCGCGAAATTTAATACTCGCTAAGAATAGACTGTGCGAAAATTAAAATCGCGAAATTTAATACTGCATTTTAGTGTAAATCTACTAGCGTTCTTTCACGAATGTCGTTCTCTGATTGGCTACGCTACTCGCTATCTATAAATCTATGGTAGACAGTGAGCAGCGGTTCTCAACAAAATGGCGGCCTCTTCGCGTTTTCGAAGTGTCTGCGAGGAGGATTAAGATAATTTGCTTATTTAGTTTTGAACGACTGATAGATTTATGCTAAAACAATTAGGGTTTTCGCTCTCGATTTCTATCATTTGATAGAAATCTCGAGCTCATAATCTAATTGATAAATATTAATAATACAAATTTTACAGTTGCTGAAAAGTCTCGAATTGGTTGTTCGTACAAGACTCGTACCTCTCTTGTGGTAAGCTTTTTTCTTGAGACTTCATCGCAATTTTGATGTGGTTACCGTTGTTTTTGTTATTCGACTGCTGGATCAATTAATGAAAACGTCTTCCGAATTAACTGGTCCGCATTACTACTCGAATTTTTCCAAAATTAAATTAGCCTCGGTTCTCTTTTCTTTCCAAATTGCGAATTAAATACTCGCGAAATACGCCTTGAAATGTTTCGCGAAATTAACTACGCGCGAAAATGAGTAAGAGCAAGATACACTCATGGGAAGTTATAGTTTTAAATTACATTTTTGTTGGTGTTGCTGGCGTTGTTGTTAAAGCTCCCTACTATCTCACCTAACAAGGACGCCCCAGAGTCTACTTTGGAGGACGATATCGGCGCATAAGACGAGGCGGCAGACGATGGTACGTGAAAGTTGGCACACGACTGTACAGGCTCCGAACGACCGGTCGGCGAGTGAAAATTTACTTCAAGAAGCGATGGCGACCGTGTACAAAGTTACACGGTAGGTGGTTCATTTGGTTGGGCAGGGGATGGAAGCCTATTGTGAGGCGCCGCGGGAAATGGTATGTGCGTTATCGCCGACGCTTACAGCGCCTTCAAAGAAAGGCGAACATGCTGATGATTAAGTTTAGACGTATATGGGCGCGCATGATATTGATGAGAAGACGGCTGTACATGATGCTCAGAAGCAAGTGGAGGCTGGTCATTCGCCGTCGCGTTTACCGAATCAAGTATCATGGTCGCCTTTTGCCTGTGAAGTGGAAGGGAAGGAAGGCATCTGTAAAGTATCACGGAAGTGGTTACGAAAGAGGGTAATAAGAAGAAGGCGACCACGTCGAATCTGTAAGTAATATAAGAAATTAACAAATGTTAAGGCTTTCTTGGCCAGCAGGAAGGTCACGATAAGTTTTAAATATTAGACGGCGATTTTGAATTTCACAAACATTATTTGTATACGTATTCATTAACACCTTCTAGTTACTCACAGACTTGCACCGAAGAAGGCAGAAAATTCTGCCGAAACATGTCTGTAATAGTAATAATAATAATAATAATAATAATAATAATAATAATAATAATAATAATAATAATAATAGCTAGCAGCATATAAATAATTAATTGAATCATTTTTTACTCATATTTACAACAACTATTTACAAAGATAAATAAATCCTGCTAAAAAGATGCAAATGTTAAAACTCAAGTAAAAGTAGTGATATACATTAAAGCGGCATCTAAGCTTAGAGGAGTGGTTGTACTCCGCCTAGTCGATTTACTACCCAGTGCAGCAGCAACCTGTACCATGAGAAACTCGGAACATAATAATGACAATGACAATGAAAATGGCAATGATAACAAGAACAATTGCTTATCCTTTCCCCGTCAGGGGCTTTTCAGGGATAATCATACAAATATCAGAAACAAATATCTTAGATATAACATAACAGGTTCAGGAACCAAACTGTCAGGAGGCAGACCAGTTAGCTATTTACAAGCGTTGCCTAGAAGCTGAACTCGGGACTGCCATGAAACAACATCAACTAGTGGGACCCGGGACCACCAGGTTACAAATCCAGCGCCGGCTCTAACCATTCGACCTCGCTGCCTCCCCTTGGTAGAGTAGGGGTTGAAGAAGAGACTTGTGGCCCTTATTGATCGGCTTCGTATTTAGTGCGCTCGATATTTAATCTAGTTTTCGTGCTACATCTATTACTCAGATGAGCCTGACTGGTGGGACGTTTCCCATTAAGCTCGAATTACGGTAACCGTTATACATTAGTGTGTCCTTTTGTTTTGTTCGAATTCGATTTTCATGTCATGATGTCAATGTCATGAGGTGGTCAGACGTCCACCTTGAGTGTAGAGTATAATTTCAGGAATGTGATGCTATGCGTGCACGTGTGCGCAGTGACTATAACTCGGTGGCACTGTTACGACTCTTCAAAGCAATCGAGCCCAATCGCAACACCTTGACAACCCCTCAACTCTTTTTTTCTCCTTCAGCGAGAAGACGCCAGAGAAGACGAAGAAGGAGAAGACGAAGACGAACAAGAAGGCGACGTCGGCGTAGAAGGAGGCGAAGGCGAAGACGAAGAAGATGGCGACGTAGGAGACGCGGCCGGTGGCTGAAGAGAAGACGTATGTATTTTGAGGTGGCGTTACGTTAGTAGTTGAGAGGGATAAACACTAATTCGGAGCTTTGGTCTACATTCCATAGCCTGAAATGATCAACTTTAGCTTTTATAAAAAATAAAAAGGGGCGATATTTACAAATTGAATCTCTCCACCTAAAAGGCTGGTTTTCGTTTCTATTTACTTTTCGTCTCTTAAGCCCGAGGCCGGAAGACATTTTCCACACGGATGCAGCACTAACAGAAAATGAGTGAGCCCCAGAGGTTTAGAGGTTGAAATTACAGTCACGTGATCGCTAGATACAATGTACTTCTCCCACTTCCCCACCCGGGGGCCGTCCTCATAGTAAGCTCACGGTATGAACTAAGTGTGAACACTTTGGAGAAGGGTCCGAGATCGATCTAATCTAGACCATCTCGATGTGTGGTCTCAATTCCGTCTCTAAGAGATATAGGTTGATCCGTATGAACGGCTGTAAGGATGAGCGCTTTTTCCACTCATAGCGCTCAGTAGACCCAGGACGATTATTCAGAAAGACTGACAAACAAACAAACAAAAAACAAACACAAAGAAAACTCCTGCAACGACTATAAATACGTAGAATTAAGTTGGTTCATAAACTATAAGAAACAAACGAACTTTCACGGCTAAAAAGGTGTTGAAACGCTTTTTAAAATGCACCTACCCCCAAAACTTTGCACCTGTTCGAAACGTATTGCGCCGTTTGTACCTCTTTAAACCAAATCTTGACTTTTTATAGGCTATCAACTTTACGAAATCTAGCCAACATCTGTCCCACGACCGAGCCAGTAATGGGGCATGGGTCTATACTTGACGTCACGACGCAAACTAATCCCGCTCTAGCCGCTAGCTGGTGTTGTTCTGGGTAGTCCCTGGTTCAACTCTTCCGCCATCCTTGTAAATAGCCAACTGGTTTGCCTCCGGCCAGTTGGGATTCTTATTATCTTATCTTTATTATTTGCTCGGCCCCACTAGCCTTTGTGCTATAAATACTACTGAGGGTGAAGAAAGGTTATTATTATTATTATTATTATTATTATTATTATTATTATTATTCGTATTAAATGATTTGCATCGCGTTAAGCCTTTGTAAACATTAATGCAAAGCACCCATGCCCCTTACTACCTTGGTGGTGGACAAATGATCGCTAGATTTCGTAACTTTTAAAGCCTATATGAAAGTAAAGATTTTGTTTAAAAAGGCCCAGAACCGCGCAATACGTTTCGAACAGGTGCAGCTTTATTTTAGCGAAAACAATATTTTGGAGTTAGGTGCACTTTAAGTCTGCATTTAGGAAAATGGTTGCGTAAAATATGAGAACAAACAACCGAATCTTTACGGTTAACGAGATGGTGACATCTTTTCTTAAGTCTATGGAGATAATTTGGAACAGTGCCGGTGGTATGTGAAATCGGGACGCCCTTTAGAAAAGGGGCGCTAAGAGTGACATCTCCCTGAATCTAATCAGTTATATACTGATCGTTTGAGCGTAGGACACACACAATAGTCACTGATTTAACAGAAGGATTTCGTTCAGAAGAAAAGGTCCGGAAAATTGTGGTCCGCCAAAGATATTCATGACCCATTAGTGATGTGATGTGGCTGGCTTGCGTTCATATCCCTGACTGATATACTTGGAATGAACGCCACGGCAGAAAATTGCTATATCTCCAGTACACCAAGGAATTCTAACTAAATATGCCTGCCTCTTAAAATCCCAAGCCCGTGCATTTGATTTTTGAGGCAAGGAGGTGTGCGGAGGGGGGAGGGGGGATATGGTGTGCGGGGGGGGGGGGGGATATAGAAGAGGGATTAGAGTATTTAATTAGGAGGATATATTATTTTATTAAATACGGTAAGTCTTATTTGTGTGAAATATTTTTCATTCCATGTTTTACTCTGATCTTCCTTTAGGGCGTAGAAGGAGAAGACGCCGTTCAAGGAGTAAGTTCAAAGTGTGGGAAATCCTCTTTGTTCATTGACACTGAGGCTATGTCTACACTATGCTGGATAGCATTTTATGCCGTGTTGTGAAAAATACTCCGGCCTGGTGTGAACGGAAGTGGCCCGAAACTGCCGCCCTCTTTCCATTAGAATCCAATCTTCGCTCCTCGTTGTTGATTTCCGTTTCGGTTCGATTCTTTGTTCACACTACTCCAGAACGTGTCACGAAGACCTATCCGATATGTGACGATTCACTTTCAAGACCGCAGCGGCCCAGCATCGTTCCGACGCAATAACCGTGCCGAAATCATCGTTTTGAATGTGTACAAGAGCGCTATCCGATATGGTTTTCGTGCCGGCACAAGAGCTATCTGTTATAGTGTAGACACAGCCTGAGTAACATTTAGAAATAAGCTTTGTTTGGTTTTATTTGAATGATGTTAAGTTTCGTTCAAGAGATCTTGGTTGCGTGGTATGACACTATTCAGGAATTAATCCCAGCGCAGAACAAATTATAGAAAAATAAGTAGACAGTGACTTGCGCATGCATTTACCACGTTCCTATCACTGGCGAGATTTTAAGCAGGTGAAAGCTTATGGGGAGTCTTTCCATACATTATTACTTTTAAGATTATTAGACAAACTCCCCCAGTTACTTAGCCTAAATGCAGGCTCTATATTTGTAGTTATTGAATTTTTATATGTTAGTTTCTGTGTATGTGTTAAATTTGTAAAGTACAAAAGCGAAATAAAGTGTTGTTGTGTTGTGCAGTGTTTAAGAAAACCGTTTTGTAACTCAAATTCAGTCTAGATAATGATTCAATCTAAACGCTGTTCACTACCAGCAATAATAAGAATGCATATAACGAAGACTAACAGAACAGTGTTCTTCGTGAAATGAACAGCTTACAAGCAGACATAAAGGTCCGTTGAATGTGTTAAGCCACGGTCTGTTAATAGACTTCGTTCAAATAACCAGCCCGTTGAGTGTGACCTTTCAAATCAGTAAACATAGCGCTGTTTGCTGCTGTTTGTGGCTGAATGAAATGGCACGATTGGTCATTCGAATTAAGCCCTTTCTAAGTTGGTGTTAAACAAATATTCTTTGTCTTGAAAATGAAACGATTAAAAATAATACAGCAGGTTTTGAAAGAGTGAGTTGACTTTATAATCGCGAAAACACCAGGTAATGCTCAATGGGTCATCGCGCGCGCAGTGAGTACGTTAAGGTATAATTGATAACTGACGACCGGTTTTGGTTTATTCAGGAAAGGGATATATCCGGTACCATGGCAGACGACTTCGTGTGAAAATAAGAAGAAAATACTCTCTTGGACTCAAGATGCCTACGGTCCGCAGGTTCAGGAGAAGGCTAAGGATTAAGATCCGTGGAAGGTTAAGAAGAATTAAACGTTACCGTAGAAAGTGGCGGGTCCGTATCGGGAGAAGGTGGTGCGGCCTGAGGAGAGTCGGTCGTAAGTGGTATTTGCGAAGAAGACGAAAGTGGAGGAAATTAAAGCGCGTTAGGCTGATTTTAAGATGGCGAAGACGCAAAATACGAATGAGGCGGCGAAGGAAGTCGTGGTTCTTCAGACGGAGGAAAAAGTGGAGACGCGTGAGGCGCCGTGTACGTTGCAGTATTCGCATCCGTGGAAGACTACGAAGAGCCAAGCTAATTGGCAGGAGAGGAGTGAGGATCTACAACAAGAAGGGCCGCCCTGGTAAAATAAGGATAATCACGTGGAGGCGTAAGTGCTGAAAATAGAAAGATTTATCTTGTCCTTTAATTCTTTAGCTTTCTTCCTATTCGTTTTGTGACCAAGAGAAGTGCGACGTTTTGCTTAATCAGTTTGTGGCTGAAGACTTAAATAATGACACTTTTTTGAATGACGGTGGTGTGTTAAGGCGCATGTTTGTCATGGTGTTGGCGTTGTTATTAAAGGGAACCAATGGTGTTATGACATTAATAGCTCAAATTGCTCCAAACCTCTCGCTGAAAATCCAAATGAATATGTAAAATTCCATAGATTGTCGGGTAACTCACGGGAATTAGACTTCGTAAAGCGCACGTGGGTGGGGATTTTGACATCCACAATGATCCCCAGGGTGAGAGATTTGACTTGACTGCCATCTTGTAAAGTTTGTTGTGAGTGTCTATTATTTTGTTTATTTAACTTACTGTGCAAGGGCTCTTGTCCCCAGGGGTGGTAATTTGACTTATAATGGAGACCCAAGGGTGGGGAAATTGACATTTGAAAACCTGAAAATGGCAAATTACCCGTGGGTTGCCTTGCCCCCCTCCCCCCTAATCCTGGGCAAACCATTGATAGGTACATTATGGAAGAAGATACCGAGCAATTTTTATTAGGTATAATTACTCGGGCCCGTAGGCCGAGTTATAAAATGTGTTAGATTTCAGTCTTTTTTTTCCTGTGCAGCAAAATGCACAATACAATTACGTTCCGGTGTTTTCATGGGCCAATGAACAATAGCAAGCACGTGGCGGTGTGTTCATTGGTTAAAGCAAACCACAGAGTCCAAAGGTCGAAAGGCTAACATCACGCCACGGTTGTTTTGAAGTTATGTAAATTCATCGTGTTTGAGTTGTGAAGCTAGATATTTTAATAGAGTACAGTCTGTCCGCATGAAAAGGTTGCCGAGTTTAAGAAAAATTTGGAAGCCTCGAACGTGCAGTGTTTCTCGGCTAATCGATCTGAAAGATATCACAACTCTAAATTTAGAAAAATCGCAAATTTGCATTAAGTTGTTTTTGTAATGTGATACTTTTAGTTTAATACGTGACCGCCAGTGAACACTAAGGTTAAACAATTCACTTCGATCGCCTGAACAAATTTTCCTGCACATTTCTTTGTAAAGTTTTGAAGCCAGATTTTAATAAAGTACAGTTTGTCCGCGTGAAAAGGTTTGCCGAGTTTAAGAAACGGTTCAGGGCTTGACACTTACTTTTCCAATAACTTGCCAGTATGGAAAGGACGTTTGGAAATTTACTTTCCACAGTAAAAATTTCCTTTCCAGTAAAGAAGGAAGCATATTTTTTACTAGCCATAATCAATGAATGTAATAAAGTTTAATTTACCAAATCTTTTGTCTTGAGCACTTCATTAGTCATTAAAAATGGGGTGCCTTGCTCTTGGAACACTGTTCCACCAACTTTTTCGTGCAGGATGTGGATCAAAGTCAGAATGGAGTTATTCTTGTATATTTATTTGTTGTTAATAATTTTTTACCTGGCTGTTTGAACACCAAAAACTACTTTCCAAACTGCAGGAAACCACTTGCCTTATCGGGCAAGTATTTTTGGTTTTTTTTTTTTACTTTCCACTCAACTTCTTTTTCTCTCCAACGGTGAACGGGTAAGTGTTAGTGTCGAGCCCTGCAGGTTAAAAGGCTCGCACTTGCTATGCTTCGACGGCTGATCAATTCGCGATCGAAAGCTGCGACCGCTCTATATTTAGAGACAAGTTTGCTAATTTTTGGTTTTCACTTGACGTCAGAAAAAAATAAAATTAAAAATTTAGAGTTTTTACCTCCATCATTATTATTGTTATCAATGGTTGAGCTGCACTGTTTAAGGCATATATGCTGATAGGGTTCTATGGATATTCACTACAAACGAACAGACTCCAACATCATGATAAGCGCATGCAAAGAGTCCGATGCGAGAAGGACAGACTTCACTCAGCTCTCTTTTCTTTTGCTTGGCGCTAAATTAGGGATACAAACTGTATTTTTGCATGCCCGAGTTTAGGCTAATTGTAGCCTCTTTTTTTAAATATTTATGTCAATTTCATTCACCAATTTATTACACCCATTGTGAAATCACTGGTGATCCTTGGAATCTGATCGGCTCTCAACAGTGCAATTTATTCCCAAATTGCACCATTTTTTACGACTGCAACAACTATAAATACATAAAATTAAGTTGGTGCATAAACTATGAGAAAGAAACGAACTTTTACCTGCTTACAAGAGACTACAATCAGTCTTAATTCGGGCCTGTAATAATACAGTGTGTATCTCTAATTTAGCACTAAACAAAAGAAAAGAGAGAGTAGAGAAGTCTGTCCTTCTCACATCGGACACGTTGCGCTTGTCATGACGTTCGAGTCTGTTCGTTTGAAGTGAATATTCATAGAACCCTATCAGCATATGTCCCTTTAAAAGTGTAGCTCAACCATCGATAACAATAATAATGATGAAGGTAAAAACTCAATTTTTAATTTTAGTTTTTTTCTGGCTTCAGTTGAAAACCAAGAATTTGCAAACTTATTTCTAAATATAGAACTGTCACAGCTTTGAAAAAGCAAAGCACGTGCGAGGCTTTCAACCTTTTCTTAAACTCGGCAAACCTTTCCACGCGGAGAGACTGTATTGTATTAAAATCTAGCGTCACAACTTTACAAAGGTATGTGCAGGAAACTTTGTTCAGGTCGATCGAAGAAGCACTCACTTCGGTCAGGTATTAAATGGAAGGTGTCCCATTACAAAAACCACTTTATGTAAATTTGCGACTTTTCTAAATATGGAAATGTCACAGCGTTCGAATTCGACCTGTGATACAGTAAACACCCGCATATAAGAACACACGATTTCGGAGGTCAGGCTGATTGAGTTATTATATATCGGGTGCTTAGTGACAAATCAGCCTCAAAATGTTCTTAAAATGTTCTTAAATTTGTATTTAGTAATACTATCCAAAACATGTTGCTAGAGGTATAATTAGCATATTTTAGGAAAATAAACTGGATAATTTTTGTAGGAAAAAAGTACTCAATACCAAAACAAGACAGCTTGACAGCTGATAGAGTTATGTAGTTATCTGACAGCAAACATAAACTTACATGTTTTGTAATTATTACACTTTTTCCATTTTATAACAACATGTTACAATTTTCAGGCTGATCTTGTTCTTATAAAAATGGGGCTTTATTGGCAAAATTTCAGCCTGGTGTTCTTAATCCATTTGTTCTTATATGCGGGTGTTTACTGTATCTTTCGGATCGATCAGCCGATAAGCACTGCACGTAATCATCTTGTACCCCAAAACATTCAAGACTTGTTTCTTCCCACTTTTCGTGTTCATTCATACAATACTAGATCCTCAACGTCCCATAATTTTTATTTAAAAAGAAAAATCAAATCTAGAGATTCAGAAATATGCTTTCTCGAGAATTGGTGCGAAATTGTGGAATGAGATACCAACTAATATTCGTAATTTGCCTAAAGATAAATTTAAAAAGAGAATTCGCGCCTTCTTATTTGAAGTTTTAGAATCTGGTAACTCGTATTATGGTCTAGAAGAAATCATATGCAAGGTAAACAAACATGGTTCTTATCTATAACGTGCTGTCTCAATGCCTGTGGATGGTAACGCAATAATGCCACAAGATGGTAGCGCGTCCTTTGGTCTTCGTTTGTTGCTCTAATCAGCTCTTTATTTGGATCTTTTATTCTCTCTTTTTTTCTTTTCTCAACGTTGATTTCGTTTTAATTTCAACTTTATTTTCTTATCAACACATTCCTTTTAGCAGTCTTTCATCTTTCCTTATCTCCTGGCCCACCTACATTAGCTATGCTACCTGCGGGTCAGGTAATTCTGTATTTAATCAATAGCAAGTCAATAAAAATCAACTCAACGTGCGAGGCTTCGAACCTTTTCTAAAATTCGGCAAACCTTTTCACGCGGACAGACTGTACTGTATTAAAATCTAGTTTCACAACTTTACAAAGATATGTGTACGAAATTTTGTTCAGGTCGATCGAAGTGGGTTGTTTAACCCTGAACGCTCACTTAGGTCAGGTATAAAATGGAAGGTGTCACATTACAAAAACAACTTTATGCAAACTTTTTACGCAATATAGAACTTTCACAGCGTTCGAATTCGACTTGTGATATCTTTCGGATCGATCAGCCGATAAGCACTTCACGTGAGAGGCTTCCAACTTAAACACGCTAAATTTACATAACTTCAAAACAACTGTCGTGTGATGTGAGCCTTTCAACCTTTGGACGATATGGTTTGCTTTAACCAATGAATACATCGCCACGTGCTTGCTATTGTTCATTGGCCAATCACAACACCGAAACGTAATTGTACTCTGCATTTTGTTGCACAGGAAAAAAAGACTGAAATCTAACATGATTTACAACTCCGTCCCTTTACGAGCCCGAGTAAAACGGTGTTGAAAGCGTTTTAAAGTGCACCTAACCCAAAAATATTTTTTTGCTTAAATACAACTTCAGTTTGCACTGTTCGAAACGTATTGCGCCGTTCTGGGTCTTTTAAACCAAATCTTGACTTTTTATTAGCTGTAAAAAGTTACGAAATCTAGCCATCATCTGTCTCATGACCGAGCCAGTAAGGGGCATGGGTCTATTCTTTTCTTGACGTTACGAACTGTTTGCATCGCGTTAAGCCTTTGTAAACATTAATGCAAAGCAGCTTGTGACGTCATGTAAGTAATAGACCCATACCCCTTACTAGCTTGGTGGTGGGACAGATGATGGCTAAATTTCGTAACATTTACAGCCTATATAAAGTAAAGATATTGTTTAAAAAGGCCCAGAACCGCGCAATACGTTTCGAACAGGTGCAGCTTTATTTTAGCGAAAACAATATTTTGGAGTTAGGTGCACTTTAAGTCTGCATTTAGGAAAATGGTGCGTAAAATATGAGAACAAACAACCGAATCTTTACGGTTAACGAGATGGTGACATCTTTTCTTAAGTCTATGGAGATAATTTGGAACAGTGCCGGTGGTATGTGAAATCGGGACGCCCTTTAGAAAAGGGGCGCTAAGAGTGACATCTCCCTGAATCTAATCAGTTATATACTGATCGTTTGAGCGTAGGACTCACGCAACAGCCACTTATGTAACAGAAGAATTTCGTTCAGAAGAAAAGGTCCGGAAAATTGTGGTCCGCCAAAGATATTCATGACACATTAGTGATGTGATGTGGCTGGCTTGCGTTCATATCCCTGACTGATATGCTTGGAATGAATGCCACGGCAGAAAATTGCTATATCTCCAGTACACCAAGGAATTCTAACTAAATATGCCTGCCTCTTAAAATCCCAAGCCCGTGCATTTGATTTTTGAGGCAAGGAGGTGTGCGGAGGGGAGGGGGGATATGGTGTGCGGGGGGGGGATATAGAAGAGGGATTGGAGTATTTAATTAGGAGGATATATTATTTTATTAAATACGGTAAGTCTTATTTGTGTGAAATATTTTTCATTCCATGTTTTACTCTGATATTCCTTTAGGGCGTAGAAGGAGAAGACGCCGTTCAAGGAGTAAGTTCAAAGTGTGGGAAATCCTCTTTGTTCATTGACACTGAGGCTATGTCTACACTATGCTGGATAGCATTTTATGCCGTTGTGAAAAATACTCCGGCCTGGTGTGAACGGAAGTGGCCCGAAACTGCCGCCCTCTTTCCATTAGAATCCAATCTTCGCTCCTCGTTGTTGATTTCCGTTTCGGTTCGATTCTTTGTTCACACTACTCCAGAACGTGTCACGAAGACCTATCCGATATGTGACGATTCACTTTCAAGACCGCAGCGGCCCAGCATCGTTCCGACGCAATAACCGTGCCGAAATCATCGTTTTGAATGTGTACAAGAGCGCTATCCGATATGGTTTTCGTGCCGGCACAAGAGCTATCTGTTATAGTGTAGACACAGCCTGAGTAACATTTAGAAATAAGCTTTGTTTGGTTTTATTTGAATGATGTTAAGTTTCGTTCAAGAGATCTTGGTTGCGTGGTATGACACTATTCAGGAATTAATCCCAGCGCAGTACAAATTATAGAAAAATAAGTAGACAGTGACTTGCGCATGCATTTATCACGTTCCTATCACTGACGAGATTTTAAGCAGGTGAAAGCTTGTGGGGAGTCATTCCATATATTATTACTTTTAAGATTATTAGACAAACTCCCCCAATTACTTAGCCTAAATGCAGGCTCTATATTTGTAGTTATTGAATTTTTATATGTTAGTTTCTGTGTATGTGTTAAATTTGTAAAGTACAAGAGCGAAATAAAGTGTTGTTGTGTTGTGCAGTGTTTAAGAAAACCGTTTTGTTACACAAATTCAGTCTAGATAATGATTCAATCTAAACGCTGTTCACTACCAGCAATAATAAGAATGCATATAACGAAGACTAACAGAACAGTGTTCTTCGTGAAATGAACAGCTTACAAGCAGACATAAAGGTCCGTTGAATGTGTTAAGCCACGGTCTGTTAATAGACTTCGTTCAAATAACCAGCCCGTTGAGTGTGACCTTTCAAATCAGTAAGCATAGCGCTGTTTGCTGCTGTTTGTGGCTGAATGAAATGGCACGATTGGTCATTCGAATTAAGCCCTTTCTAAGTTGGTGTTAAACAAATATTCTTTGTCTTGAAAATGAAACGATTAAAAATAATACAGCAGGTTTTGAAAGAGTGAGTTGACTTTATAATCGCGAAAACACCAGGTAATGCTCAATGGGTCATCGCGCGCGCAGCGAGTACGTTAAGGTATAATTGATAACTGACGACCGGTTTTGGTTTATTCAGGAAAGGGATATATCCGGTACCATGGCAGACGACTTCGTGTGAAAATAAGAAGAAAATACTCTCTTGGACTCAAGATGCCTACGGTCCGCAGGTTCAGGAGAAGGCTAAGGATTAAGATCCGTGGAAGGTTAAGAAGAATTAAACGTTACCGTAGAAAGTGGCGGGTCCGTATCGGGAGAAGGTGGTGCGGCCTGAGGAGAGTCGGTCGTAAGTGGTATTTGCGAAGAAGACGAAAGTGGAGGAAATTAAAGCGCGTTAGGCTGATTTTAAGATGGCGAAGACGCAAAATACGAATGAGGCGGCGAAGGAAGTCGTGGTTCTTCAGACGGAGGAAAAAGTGGAGACGCGTGAGGCGCCGTGTACGTTGCAGTATTCGCATCCGTGGAAGACTACGAAGAGCCAAGCTAATTGGCAGGAGAGGAGTGAGGATCTACAACAAGAAGGGCCGACCTGGTAAAATAAGGATAATCACGTGGAGGCGTAAGTGCTGAAAATAGAAAGATTTATCTTGTCCTTTAATTCTTTAGCTTCCTTCCTATTCGTTTTGTGACCAAAAGAAGTTCGACTGTTTGCTTAATCAGTTTGTGGCTGAAGACTTAAATAATGATACTTTTTTGAATGACGGTGGTGTGTTAAGGCGCATGATTGTCATCGTGTTGGCTTTCTTATTAAAGGAAACCAATGGTGTTACAACATGAATAGCTCAAATTGCTCCAAACCTCTCGCAAAATCCAGATAAATATGTAAAATTCAATAGATTGGGACCATTTTCCAGCAAATTGACTTCATAAATCGGTGGCCGCCATCTTGGAATACCCAATGATCTATGGGATTGATGACGTTTCACGGTTCCTCGTTGGCAATTTTTGCAACAATTTGTTGTATTTCTTTTGGGGAAAACACGCTAAAGTGTAGCGCACATGGCTGTATTTACACCACAAAAAGGAAGAAAAAACCAGGCACCACTGTAGTCCACATAAATTTCCAAAAGATGAAAAACTGAAAGAAAGATCAGTCAAGGCTGTGTGGTACGTGAGATTGACACGATGTGTCCATCTACGGTTTTCATTTCTTTTCAAAAAGTGTTGGAGGCTATTAAAACGCTTGCGTGGTGTACGATACTTGAAATATGCCGGGTCGATCATGGCTCCCCATTAGACGTTACGGAAGAAGATACCGAGTATTTTTTATAGTCAAACTTAACGTTTCAGTTTTTAGGTATAATTTTTTAATATTTATGTTGATTTCATTCACCAATAAATTGTTACACCCAGTGATAATTCTCTTGGGGACTGTAAGCTCAATGGGTCGCAATGAGAGAAACGTTCTAGAAGAGCAGCGTAAATTGAAGACCTAAAAGCATAATCCTACAATGGGGTCTAAAAACGGTGTCAAGATTTTTTTAGAAGATCCCCTAAACGCTGGGCTTTGAGAATAACATCCATATATTTCCGATAAATACCTACTCATTTGGATGAAACTTGCCTTTTGTCATTTTCCCGAGAGTTTTAATTTCAAACAGCACACACATGCCATTTCGGTGGGCATTTCTCAGTAAAGACCTCAATCGTAGAATTAAGCATATGACTGCCTTCCATTTCTAATACTATAAATTCATTTTCCTCGCCCTTGTCATCTCC
>JAEMWC010000439.1:417500-530000 GCA_016490735.1 Pachyseris speciosa
ATACAGCGATCGAAACTATGGCTGACAACAGATTGGACGTTTGACCCTCGGTATAAGAGGTCTAAGGTCACGAAAGGAGTGCGATATATAAGCTGATCGCCGATTGGGCAGAAAAAAATTCCTTGCCAGAAAATTTCCGCCCAATCAGGAAACTGGATTTCAATAGCTTCTGGAACGAGTCCGATAAAGAAATGTTCCCAGGGGCTCTCCCGTCCGTCTTGTAAACTTTCGCTCGTCCTGAATCTTCGTCCCAACCCGACTCTCTGCCCCTGGGTCTCCGAGGATGAAAAAAAGTAGGATGAAAAATACTTGCCTTTAATACCGGCCTTTAAAATTGTTTTCTATCAGATTTCATCAGTGTTTTTCCTGGGAAATGAACAACACCTAACGATCCAAATCTAAGTGACTGAATTGTTTATTTATCAACGCTGACGTAAAGAGCGAATTAATGATGCGAAATTTGATCGACGGATTAATGTGTTAAGTAAAAGAATGAAAAATTAAAAAAGTCTGCTTTTCACAGATCCTCGCGGTCACGCCGTGAAGGAATTATATGAAATAAATAATTGTCTGCTACTGCTTTCCGCTAGCATTCACACACTGAAGAAATACCTTGTATGGGCCATGAGTGAAATCAGCGCGCTAGAGGCCTAGCTAGTTTTATTAGCATTGGTTTGCCCTTTTGTTTCGAAATAAAACAACCGCAAAATCAATCGATTCGAATGATAACGACAACAACAACAACAACAATTTCAAGTAAAACAGAACAAAACTAAAGGCGAATTACTTTGAGAGTCAACTGAAAACAGCTCTGTACCTCATTAAATAGTTTTTCAATGCTCTCTAATAAAACTAGAAATGTTTAACCGTTTCATATTGGTTATCCATGTTCATTCTTCCGGCCATTTCTGTTTTCAGGCCGTAGAGGAAAAGCACGCAGATGGCGAAGTAAGTTTATTGATTGACTGATTGATTAATTAATTAATTCCGTGGTTTTAGTTTTTTCGAATAGATGAATCTCAGCCGCGACTCTGTTTGTAGTTCAGTGCCAATCCTAACTTGGTATTGGAGAATCACTCCACCTGACGTTCATATAATCCTGGCCTGAGTTTGTTATTAACAAGTTGGACGCATACTTTGTGCTAACTTAAGAGTTACCTACAATTTGGAATAATCTCGCTATTAACTACCACTATGGCAATACTACATCACGGAAAACTTAAAATCATTCCCAATCAAAACAAAATGGTGAATCATTAAGGCGTGTTTTCTTTCAATACGTTGAAAAGAAGTTATTTTCGTCGCTCATTTCCGACCTTGACTGGTTTCAAAACATATAGTTACGGAAAGAAGCTCAAATAAAACGTGAGGATTTAATAGACTTTGACTGAGTCGTGTTAAAAGTGTTGTAGTATTTGTGTGTGTGTGTGTTCCCCGCTGTATTTGTTTTTGGTGTCTAGTTGTCGTGTAATTCCACTTGCAATTTACCCTACCTGTGGTTTCGTGCTCTTAGGACGAAGAAGTCGAAGGCGAAGACGAAGAAGACAGCGACGACGACGACGACGACGGCGTAGACGGCGCCGAAGACTTCGTCGCAGAACTCGTCGACGAAGAAGACGGCATAGTACGTATTCCGTATTGCCTCGAATAAGCGCTTACGATCAAATAAGCGCCCTCCCCTTGAATAAGCACCCCCTCCCCCTCACTTTCTTAAAGAGTACTGATACAAGGAAAAAACCTGTTTCCAATGTCACTTTATTTGCAATCTTTAATGATTAAGCGCTCTCTTTCGAATAAAGGCCCTTTTTTTGGCCGACATTTTTAATAAGCGCACGGGCGCTTATTTCGAGGAAATACGGTAGCCTGTAAGCTGCAGTTTTGTTATTATTTGGTTTTCGGTTTTGTTGTTAAACGTTTTATTGCGAGGTCATATGCTGAGCAAAAGGAAAAGATAACGAGATTGTATACTCAATGACAGACTCTAAAACCATACACCCCGTCACTGCAATCTGAATTGCAGTTACCGCTTTTCTGCGGGCTTTAATGGTGAAAAGATTGCCCTAATTTGCTCACGCAAACGCAAAAGCCAATAGTTAACAATTATTCACCGAAGTGGAGGTGAATAGTTTCACCGACACTGAGGTGAATAATTTTTTTAGTATATACCACACAAGCTGAATAATTAGCGGACTAAAACATTAATTTATGTATGACAATATACCTCCAAGCTGTCGGAAATTGTAAAATCTCGCGCGCCGGCTGCTCGGAGGTGAATAGTACTTGCTAATCACCTCCAAGTTAACCAATCAGAGCGCGCGAAAAGCACTATTCACTTGTGTGGTATATACTAAAATCTATAACTAATAACACACGATCGATATCAAAGCGTCTCAATTGGCATCTGCATGGTAATGCAGCCGTTTATTTGGAGACTTGTCAATAAGTACCAGTGTAGGGGAGGGGCGGCTTTGAACAGAAAGGATGTGTAATAGGATTATGCGCCCTTACAAAGTTGTCGGTAGTGTTATTTGGTCCGCGTTTGGAGCTAGATTTTCCTATTTTGAATAGCGGTGCAGGCTCAGATTTTTGCATAATTATTATTATTTTGGTTCCATTATGGTCTCGTTTGGATTACCCCTCCTGATTTAACCTAAATAAAGTGTTTTCTGTTCTTTGTCCATTTTATGGATTTTTGCCTTTCATGTCCCTTTTTCTCATGCATGCACAGTTTCCCCTCTTCGGAGAACAAAAGTGACTGGCACCAACGACAATATTCAAAATAACACTAGCGTTGTATAAGCACTGAAAAGGTGGTAAAGTCTGTTGCCATTCTTTATCGTTAACACTTAGGCTCGGATGAAAACTGTGAACGACTGTCAGTAGACTAGTTAAATTGACAATGCTGAGAGTCCGAGGTGGGGAGGATATATATATATATATATATATCCTCCCCATAAGAAGTAATAATAATAATACCCTTTGTCGTGGTATACCGTGGAATATCCCACTCGTCACTTGTATTTTCTAGGTATACACACGAGCCTTTAGGCGAGTGTGTATACCAAGAAAATACAAGTGACGAGTGGGATATTCCACGGTATACCACGACAAAGGGTTGCATAACTATTTTATACCACGCCATAGAAAATACAATGGCCAGCAAGGCCAGCATAATCAATGCGAGATACGCCAAGGCTTGAATGGTTTTGAAATGGTTTCCTAATGTTCACCCTCTTGACAGCGTTTCTAAACCTTTTTCAAAACTTTTATTAATTATAATTCATGACCAAATTACAAATAATAAAATATTAATGTGAAATAAAGTTATTATAGTCAAACGGTTGCGAAGTTCGTACTAATTTTCATGGAAGGTTGGGTGTGATACAGTTGAATTGCACTGATCGATGGGAAGGTTCGGTGGAATACTGACGAATATACAACGGCTTTCCTGCATTCTGATTGGCTGTATTGTCTATGGCATGGTATAAATATACATATATAAAGAGTAATAGCTGAAAAAAGAGTAATAGCTGAGTCCATTCTTCTAATGGTAATTCAATTGACTTCCATAAGCTGAATGTTTGTTCGTGTATTGATATTTAATACAAGAAGGTAGAGAATGAGTGATCACATTTGCTGCATGATCGAGTGATAAATAGTCCAGTTTCGAGTTCGCCATGACCGCTGAACAAAAGCACTGAGAACGCAATTATACAGGGTTAGCCTCGACCTAAAATAAAATATTCACAAATACCGGCGGAAAGGTGTCATAAATTTGAAAATTAAACAATGGACAACGCTGTAAACATGTCATCTCGCTGGAATTTGTGAATATTTTAATTAAGGTCGAAGCTAACCCTGTAAAAATGTCTGCTCAGTACTTTTATTCGGCGGTCATGGCGAACTCGAAACTGGACTATTCATTAGCTTGTGCAACAGTGTAAGAAGTGTTTTATCTTTAAAAGAAGGGTGGAGAAGGTTTGTTTCATAATTTAATAATAATTTATTGACTTAGTATAGCGCCTTTTAACATAAAAATGATCAAAAGCGCTTTACATGAATTTCACCTACTTTTCGATAGGCGTTGCTTGATCAGCTTTGCGCCAAATAGAAGGGCTTAGTCATTTATTTTTCATCCTGGACATCCACAAATGCTCCTGTCCTGCCTCCTATTTTTTTAACCAGTCCCTTAACAGAAAATTCTCCCCTCTCTCTACTTAGGCGTGTTTGCAGGTGTAAACGAGTTTGTTTGCGTTAGCATGGTACCATCGTTAAGTCCACAGCTTAGTTAAGGTGCATGTGTTTTTAAATGCCTTTCAGCTTGGAGTACCCGCCGAATATTGTTCCGTCGTAGACTACGACGTCTAAGAAAAGGCAGAAGAGAATGGAAAATCACTTACCGGAAGCGAACTTACCGCGTCCTACGACGAGGGAAGCGTTCCATGGCCTTCTTTAAAAGGCATTGGAGACTATTAAAACGCTCACGTGGATTACTATTCTTGAAATATGGTCAATCATGGCTCCGCATTAGACGTTACGGAAGACGATACCGAGTCTTATATCGCGGCAGAAAGTGGCCTATTTTCCGAGGAAAATACATATACAAAGTGCGGTTCCTTCGAAAGTGGAGATACGTAATACGTCGAGGCAGGAGACGCTTCATTCGCATTGGAGGAAGAATGATTCCTATAAGACGTCGAAGACTATATTATATGCATTATAGAGGACGAAAACTCGTAGTGAGAAGAAGAGGAAGAAGAAGTTACCAGATTAGGTTCAACAAAAGATGGCTTAGACGAAGACGTGCTCGTTACGGAAAACGGCGTCCACTGCGAGGTAAATAATAATGCTAATAACATTAACAATTAACAATTAAAAATGAACTTCAAAAATTTCGTTTGGTTCATTAAAACGAACGTTAACAGTAACAATTAACAATTAAAAATGAACTTCAAAAATATCGTGTGGTTCATTAAAGCGAACATTAACAATAACGGTGAAAATATTAAGAGCAGAAGTCCTAATCCTAATCTCAATCCTAACCCTTCTCATGATCATAATCATAATCAAAACCGCTGGCCGGTTAATTCAGTAGGTAAAGAAACACGAAAATTTGGTTTATCACTGACGGAGTTAATAATGTAAATTAACCACCGTACAGGGATTCGATTAGCTGACGTTTCGAGCGTAACGCTGTCAACATATTTTAAAATGGTGAGCTTCGTCAATCACAATTGAGTGTGTCCACTATACGTCACGGCGGCCATGTTGGAGAAAACTAAGAAACGGCGGCCAATGTTGGAGGAGAAAAAATATTCCATTGGGAATTTAATTATATTTTTATGCAAATTATTTCTTTTGTTCCAGTAAACCAATATGGCTGCTAGTCACGTGAGCGAACACTCTCTATAGCAGAGTCAGCAGTAAGCTTGGCTTGTATGTGTGGGTCATACAATTTCTTTAAAAAAAATGGGGTGTGCGAATAAATTCTTCAGTACCGAATGTAACAGGGTTGGCGCAGTGGTGAGAGCGCTCGCCTTCCACCAATGTGGCCCGGGTTCGATTCCCGGACTCGGTGTCATAAGTGGGCTGAGTTTGTTGGTTCTCTACTCTGCTCCGAGAGGTTTTTCTCCGGGTACTCCGGTTTTCCCCTCTCCCCAAAAACCAACATTTTATTTGATTTCATTTGATTTGAGTTGAGTTGATTTAATTTGACTTTATTTGTTTCTGTATTTGCTCGGCCCACTAGCCTTTGTGTTATAGATACTGCCGAGGGTAAATAAAGGTTATTATTATTATTATTATTATTATTATTATTATTATTATTATTATTATTATTATTATTATTATTATTATTATTATTATTATTATTAACAAAAGCGCGAAGTTTCGTGGAATTTGATTCAAACTCGACAACGAATTGTCTAGAGCGTGGAGAGGTCTTACCCAAGAGCCATATGTTTCCGTCCTTTTAGTTTGAATTGATCTCTATTAAACTTCACATTTGCTAAATTCGGTATGTGGAATATATCTGTGGACTGGTTTTGCGCCCTTTCTTTTATCTTTTTTTAGAAGTGTTTAAAAATACTACGCTGATCTCGAATTGTGCCATTAGTCGACCTGTCTGAGCGACTCCCTATTCTCCGTAAAGAACTGAATTTTTGAATTGTACGAGTCTGTTACCAACGTTGGGATAAATGCACAGCGCAATAGCAGCAATAGCAGTGTCCCTTATATTGTTTCTCGAGGGGGATAAGTAAAACATTGGTTTTAAATCCATGTAGGTTTAAGAAGGAGGAGACTGCGACGAAGACGAAGACGTCGAAGGAGAAGACGAAGGCGCCGACGAAGAAGACGTGAGTTCAGTCTTTTTAATGACTAATACTGTTACAGTCTTCAGCAACATCTGCAAAAGCTTGAAGATTATTCGACTCGTTTAATTTGTCATAAGGCGGTGTGTCACTGACGTCATTAGGGAGTTTGAGAAGCGATGACGACAAGGGCTGCAAGAACGCCGCAAAACAATAGGTCTTTTGAGCAAAAATTTCTCCCTCTACACGGGCGTTTTGCATTTTGGTATATTTCGTTGTCGTGCTCTAAAAGAACACCATGAAGGTTGTCGACGATTGCTGTGAATAGAACGCATCAAAAACCCAAATGAAAATTTCCGTGGGTCGTTTTTTACTGGAGACTTCCACAAACATTCCTAGAGGTCGGGTTTACAGAGCGATCCTATTCAAAAGGTCTGGAACTACTAGAAATGTGCGAATGGAACGCACATTTCCGTTTGGAGATTTTGGACTACCTTTCAAGAAATCCCGCTTTCTCCGGAAATTTTCCACTTGGGAAGACCAAAATAGGCTTCGCATTTACATTCCAACTGCAATTTCCGGATGTTTGGTGAGTGGTAAACAACCGAACTGACCACATTCAAAGTTTCCTGTAGAAGGTGAGCGCATTATAGTGAATTTTCGCGAATGGTCAAGACAAAGTGCTAAGCCCAGGCCAAACGCTCGCAACATTTCAACGCAACATCTTGTAACATTGTTGGGCACAACATGTTGCACGCATTTGGCCACCCTTTTGCGATATGTTGCAACATGTTGGATGGTGTTGGCTCAAATTAGAAAACGGTCAAATTTTTCGTGCAACATCTTGTATGTTGCATAATGTTGTACTCGTTTGGTCACGTTCACGCAATATTGTTGCACTAAGGCATGCGCGCTAGGTCAATTTCTTCCATACTCATTCAATATGGCGTTTACGTCCGAGCGTGCCAGGAGCCTGGGGCACATAAACATCGAAAACCCGTAAAATGTTGGGTTGAAACGTTGCGTGCGTTTGACCAGCCCCTTCACAACATAGTCACAACATGATGCAACAATGTTGCAAGATGTTGCTTTGAAATGTTGCGAGCGTTTGGCCGGGGCTTTACATTAACGTAAGTATATATCTTGAAATGACGTTTTCGATGGCGTTGTCGTCTTCGTTGCTTAAATTGGTTATCGTAGTCTTACCCTGCTTACTGCCTTCACCAGTCTTAATGAGCATGCGTTAAATCAGTCGCAGCCGAGCTTTCGCTTGCCCCGTTTTCAGTTCATTTCGTAGAAGTCCCTTAAGTTTGCGCTCCCTGTTTTTTTGTAGGAAGGTGGAAGTCACCTCTGTTACAGGGTATTGTGATATTCGCTTTGTTGAGTTTTCTCTTTTTTTTCCCAGTGTTCAAACTCCTTGCAATATACCAGCTTGCTAATGGTAATTTCAACTGTCATAAAAAAATGACAAAGCCTAAAATTGTCCCTAAATTACGAGCTAGATTTTACTAACGAGATAACTTATTTCATAACACAGGACAAAATTAAGTCGCGCGACAGTAGTACTAGTTCATCTTGAGTAATCGATTAATCTGCATTTGAACGTTGCACACGACTGTCATTTATTTTCAGTTTGGCCAAACCATTAGATATTTCTGTCTTTTCTTCTCACTGCCGGAGTTGTTTGAAGTCAAGAGGAAATTTGGTTGAAATGCCGCACCGAATTTCCGCACAAATTGCAATACAGAGGTCGCTACCATCTTGTGTTGAAAGTTTAAAAAAGCGCAACAACTGTTACACGTAACAAGGAGAAATCCGGCTAAGTTGAAATACTACTGTTCGGGTCGCCGGTTATGTAACAGTTAGGTTATAGCATCTGTTTCATTAAACAATCAAAGTTCGGAAATTTCTTAGCCTATACGATACCAAAAAACTGACATTTACTTTGCACATTATTTAAAACGTAACTCGTTTGCCTTTAGGTCGTTATGGAAGAAGAGGACGTCGCGGAAAACGTACGTATTCACTAACAAGAATAACTCACCTTAGAATTGAATACATGAGTAGTGGTACCTTAGATCTACCGTATTTGGAAATAACAAGACATAAAGGGCTACAAAAAATTTAAAGCCCGTATTGAAGACCAAAAGTGCCTAGTTTTGTGTGTTGGCTATATTTATTAGGTATTATACCTCAAATATGCCTTAAGGATTCCAATAAAGGAGTCAATGAAAATAGTAACAATTGGAAGAAACGCAAGCTATATAATACAAACACTGCAGGCTGTCTTACCGTACTTTACATGCAGTCGCCATGCATGGCGGTGATTGGAGGCGAACAAAGAAAGACCTGCTGGTTGGAAACTAACTGTCAATGAATAACTAACACAGCTAACATACTTGTAACTTGTCTCCTTGCTGGGAGCATTTTGGTTGAAAACAAAAGGTTCTCGAATTACAAAATATTTTATTCCCAGCCCAGTTTTCAGTGACCGCAAACTCTAAGGGCGCTTTCCATTCAGTGGCTGACTGATTGTATACTATTTCTTTTTTATTATTATTATCTTGCCACACAGGATAAATTACAAATAGAATAGAAAAGATAATAAATAGCTAATTCATATTAAATTTAAAGTGAACATACAACTTGGAAGGAGTGACTGTGGCGGGGAAATCTCTGAGAAGCAAAGCTTATAAGGAATAGAGATTCTCCCCCCCCCCCCCCCTTCACGGGCAATTTAAATATAAGTGTGCTTAGACAAAAAGATAGATATAAAGTGTTATGGTATTAAGGTTCATATCTTTCCATCAAATGACACATATTTCAGGATATTTCAGAAGTCTGTGGAGTTTTCTGAGCCAGGCGTTCAAAACAGCGGGTTAAGTGAACTGACCATTCTGGTCGTCCTGTTCTTACAAATGGAAAGTGTACTAATAACCAGTACAAGGAACCCTTCAAAGCCGCAGATGTAGAGTGTAATCACAACAGGAAATAGTTTATGACACCCGAATAAGATATCGATTTGTTTGGTCTGAGTACAAAACTCATACTTGCTGGTTTATTCAGGAAGGAGATATGTCCTGTACCATGGCAGACGACTTCGTGTGAAAATAAGAAGAAAATACTCTCTTGGACTCAAGATGCCTACGGTCCACAGGTTCAGGAGAAGGCTAAGGATTAAGATCCGTGGAAGGTTAAGAAGAATTAAACGTTACCGTAGAAAATGGCGGGTCCGTATCGGGAGAAGGTGGTGCGGCCTGAGGAGAGTCGGTCGTAAGTGGTATTTGCGAAGAAGACGAAAGTGGAGGAAATTAAAGCGCGTTAGGCTGTTATTAAGATGGCGAAGACGCAAAATACGGATCAGACGGCGAAGGAAGTTGTGGTTCTACAGACGGAGGAGAAGGTGGAGACGCGTGAGGCGCCGTGTACGTTGCAGTATTCGCATCCGTGGAAGACTACGGAAAGCCAAGCTGATTGGCAGAAGAGGAGTGAGGATCTACAACAAGAAGGGCCGCCCTGGTAAAATAAGGAGGATCACGTGGAGGCGTAAGTGCTGAAAATAGAAAGATTTATCTTGTCCTTTCATTCTCTAATACCCCCGGCGTTCAACATCGTTAACATCGTTTAACAGGGTGCAACAAAATCGAACGGATGTTGAAGCAAATTGGTTGAAGCCGTTTGCCAGGCTTTTACAGCTGTATTGAGAATCGTAATGATGGTTAAAAAAAAATCGGTGGACGTTTCTGATGTCGCCATAGTATCATTATCAAGTTAAAGTGACGGGTGAAATAAACCTGTAGCGACAAGGAAACGTCTTTTTATCGCCAAATGTACGCTGGAATTTAAGTTGTTTCAGTTAGAGAATTTAAAAAAAGTCTGAACATTTCAATAGATAATTCCCGTCAATTTTCCCTGGGGCACTCTAATGTTTTCACCTATAACCAATGAAGGGCAGAAGGAATATTATGGAGGTGAAGACCAATCTTCAAAGAATACCTTACATTTCTCGCCAAGACCTTTTTTGTCGCAAACGTAGAGTGAAGTGAACGCCGTACCCCTATAGATGTTAATATTAGTTCTTTTGCCGATGTAAAATACGTTCTCAAGCGACGTTGGAAGAGTAAGAGGTATATCATCATAGGTGCTCTAGATTCTAGTACCGCTAGTGTGGCCGGAGCTCTCGTTCGATAGGCAGTACAACGTTATTAAAAGTCAAAGGAGGGTTTTGATTATCGTTTCGCAAATGTTTTTAATATGAACGTTTCATGCTCTGTCACTCTCGAAGCAATACTAACTTCCATAAAACTAAATGCCTAAACCAAAAAATACAGAGACGAACTTCATCTCAGAGGGGCTTTGACACTGAAATATCATTTCATACCAGTGTAGAGGAAATAACATTTACATACTTTTTTTTGCAGGTCGGTATCGGCGTCGAGGACGAAGAGCCAGACGTGAGTAGTCTGTTCTTTTTCACAAGGACGTTGTTCCATACCTGTCACCTCATACTACATGCAGTCCTTGTTGGTTTTACGTTCGAACAACGATTAAAAATGACTAAAAAAATTTTGTTTCACATTATGCCAAAAATAAAAACCATAAAATAAGAAAAAAAAGTCTTCAGATATCTGTCCCTGTCTCGTTCATTTTCACTTTTCTGGTCATTATTTTCAGGCCGTAGACGAAGGCGACGTAGACGGCAAAGAAGAAGACGTAAGTAACCCTTTTCTTTCTTCGTGCGATTTTTTCATAAGCCCGTTAGAGTTCTGGCTTTTTTTCCAGTTCATACCTCAGTCAATTATTCTAGAATACATAATTTCCATAACACACTCAATAGCATTTCTAGCCAATACTCGGGCCAGTTGCTTAAAGTGGTGTTCAGGTCGGTCGTCATTCGACTTCCTCACTATAATTTGTGCAGTAATTTGGTGGGAAGTAAGAAGGAACGATTAACTTATAAAATCTCAGTTGTAATTTTTGTCCGTTTCTTGAAAGATGTTTCTAGGACGTGAACGTCAGAAGCATTTTCAAATTTTTGACATTTTCCAGCACTCGAAACAATACAGTTTGTAATCTCATTTCAATTAACAGGCTGACGCGCGGCCTATACACGTTTAACGCACAGGTAACTCCTTTATTCTTCCACACCGATTCAGTTTGACCTCGTCGCTCATTCAGTTTGGTTCAAGCGTTGATTCATCTTATTTAAAGGTCGTGTGCAGGATTGTGAGTTCGAATGTCACCAATGTGAAAGAGTTTGTTTGTTTTGAAACTCAAATAGCAAGGGCTCAAATTTACTTAAGTGCACGTATGCGCTGGAATTTGGCAACAAACGGCCTAGATGAGGACACGTGGTTACTGGTAATGAAAACCCACAAATAGAAGCAAAAGAATAGGCAAAAATATTTGAATTTACAGTAACATTGTTCAAGACATCATTGCGGCTATACATCTAACATCTCCAGATAAAGCCATTACATAGTATTGCAATCACTCAATCACAAAAACAAAAAAATTTATTTCCAAGTTGTAAGAAGTTATGATAAAAAACTCAACTTCTTGTAAACCAGTGTAAACACACTATTATTTGTCAGTCATAACATTAGCTGACGATATAACACAACATAAATTTTGAAACTGTAAAATTAATATACAATGTTATCTGAAAACAACATTACTTTTCAAACTGTAGCAAGTTACACGAGAATTTCTTACTACGATCCATTTGCAGCTCGATGATGGTTGTCAAACAAACACTTTGATTTAACAATTATCTTTCAAGTCAAGAGCTTTCGCAAACCACTCAAACCTCTGAAAGATTGTTTCAAAAAGTTATTTGGTACATTTGGTGAAAGTGCACCTAACCCCAAAATATTTTTTTCGCTAAAATAAATCTATGCACCTGTTCGAACGCATTGTGCCTTTTAGCGCCTTTTTAAACCAAATCTTGACTTTTTATAGGCTGTAAAAGAATCGAAATCTAATCATCTTCCGTTTCACAACCGAGCTAGTATGGGGCATGGGTCTATTCCTGATTTGATGTCACAGACTGGTCTTTGTAAACATGTATGCAAAGCTGCTTGTGACGTCAAACCAGGAATAGACCCTTACCCCTTCTGACTCGGTCGTGCAACAAATGATGCTTACTTTATCGTAAGTTTTGAAGCTCATAAAAAAGTCCAAAACTTGCAATAAAGGCTTCATGTTTTTGGAAAAGGTATAAAGTTGTATATTGGCGGAAACATTTTTGGGGGTTAGGTGCATATCAGTGAAAGCTGTACCTGGTTATATGAGGAAAAATAACGAGAAAACATCGTTTGCTTACCGAAAGATCAAACCACTTGTCTTGCCGGCATATATTTCTTTGTATAAATATTAAATTGGCAAGTTTGGGGTCTCATATTTCCACTATTTTGAGTCGGATTCTTCTAAAACCTCACATATTTACTAAATTCGGCATGATGACTTGATCTATGGAGGTTGTTTTTTGTTTTTATGAAAAATATGAAAAATTGTTATATTGCATGACGTCGAAGTGGTCCTTTGCGAGCGCATGGGAAAGAGTCTGCAGTGTCAAAAGTTTTGACTACGGTTGGTCAGCAGTTTCTCCAAAGTCGTTTCGATCAATCGTGGACAGTTCGTAAACACCATATTGATTGTGAAAGTGGCTATTTTCAATTGCAATAGTCCTATCCAACGAAATCCTAACAATTCATTATTGTAGAAGACATATAGCTTTCTAAAAAACTAGTATTTTAATCGTAAAAAGCGTCGTTAAGAACTCGAGAAAACCTCGAGCCGTTTCCGTGCACTATCGGTCTTACTTCGGGCTTCTGAGAGTCAGACTTACTTGCTTACTTACTTACTTACTTACTTACTTACTTACTTACTTACTTACTTACTTACTTACTTACTTACTTACTTACTTACTTACTTACTTACTTACATAGACGATTACATACAGGATTACCACAAAAACTGAGTTCATTTCTTGAACTGTGGCCTTTCGGCCCGAGTAATGCCGAAAACGCTATACTAATAACCTAGATCAGGTCAAATGAAAGTTGGAAGGTAAAACGTAAACTCAGATTTGATGTTTTATAGCTATTGACCGACTTTTGACTATGTTGAGGAGCTTTTATTAAAATGCTGCCGTCAAACCTATTATCCACGTCTCGCTTATACACTTAGCTCATTAGAAGGCTTTATGTCTTTCTTTGTTCTTCCTTAGGCTACCGACGACCAAAGATTCGATACAGAAGACGCACTCGTGGAATACGACGCGGACGGCGTGGTATCAAGTTCAGTATTAAAGGTCGCACTTATCGCTTTAACAAAATAACACCAAGGGTTAAAATCTACTTCCGAAGACGTTTTTACCGCCCCAAGCGGTTCGGACGCCGTTGGCGAATTCGAGTTGGCAGACGAAGTTGCCGCGTCATCAGGCGCGGCAGGAAATGGCTTGTACATTATAAAAGACGTTGGCGTGTAACGCGAGCGTTCCTTTTCCGTTTCCATCGTCGTTACTGGAAGGTTACAGTGCGCCGGGGTGTGTTTACGATGTCCTTTAAACGTCGCAAGGTGACGATTAGATTCACGCGCACTAAGTACTTCATATTCAACGGAAGGCGTATCTTGGTAACCAGATTGAACCGACGAGGACGAGGCAAAACGTACTTCAAATTCCGCATTAAAGGAAGAAAGATAACACGACGGATTCGCTACCGAAGACGAAGGCGCTTCAGATGTAAGTTTCTTTTACGCCATTTCGGAGTTACGCAGGGAACTGGGGCGAGTTTCAAATTTAAACCAATCGATAAATTGACACCACCAAGTGATAAACAACGTTGAGACTGGCCATTTGTTCAAGTTTGATGCTTTAGGTTGAACAGAGACCACGTTATGGACTTTAAAACATAGTTCAAAATCCATAAGCGTCTCTAATTTTGAGGTTGCCTCCCCTCAAACCATATAAACTCTTAAAAAATATTTGTTTTAGTTTTGTGAGAACCGCAAAATCCTGTCATGGATCTACTATTTGGAAATAACTGAGGTGAAAAATCACTTTGTTTACCCATTTTTACGATTATCACAGAAATCGTACAAATTGTTTGAGTTTATATGGTTTGGGGAATGCAGCCTCAAAATTAGAATATTACAAATGCAATTCAAAGGTGACAGACCGCAAACAAATGTTGCTTCTAAAAATATCTGCATGTAATAACTGTTCATCAGTCAGGGGCACCCAACGAGCCAACTCAACCAAAAGCTGTAGAAAGGTATTTTTAAGCACCTTATGGTGTTTGAAGTCTGTTTAAAGTGATGTTTTCATAAGCTAGAAGTAGTTAATCTCTTCGGATTCCCTAGCTGAAAATTTAGTTGGCCGAAAATGTTAGCGAACTAAAGTTTCCTTTGAGAAAATGCAAGCTGAAATGAACTTCCCACGAACTTTCTAGGGAACTGTTTTCTTTCCGAAAATGCTAGTTGACGTTTTTGACTGCCAAAAACAGCAATTACGACCTTTTCGAAAACCTCAGGGGTTATGATTTCCCAATTGAGAATCTTTTAGGCCACGTTTTAGTTACGAAAATCCGAGTGTATTCTTTAATTAACGCCGAAAGCACAAGGCGAATTACTCTCCACCGAACAGATATCTACCGAAACTTGTCGTTGGGTGCCCCTGATCAGTAGGATACCTAAAATGTGTGCAATTCCACAATTGTTTCGGCTCCATCAAATCCTATACCAATTGCAGAACATTTTAGGAGGAGCCACCCACACTGTGAGCACAGTTATTGACAATACATATTAGCAAGGAAAACAACGTAAAATAATAGTAGTACGTTAAATAACGAACTAAGCACACGTAAACTAAATAACGAACTAAATAAGCAAGCACGCGCACAACTTCAGGAAAATTGCGCGGGCACACTTGCATTAAAATGTAATGAATGGAAGCAACAAAGATCTCAAATTTGGGCGTCAGGATAATATAAAGGATATAATCTCATCTCTGGATTGCTAATCTCATCTCCTGTAGTTTAGCACCATACTTCTCAACGATAGCACCGTGGCGTTTCAAGAATTTAGTTAACGATTTACGAAGCAGCGTAGATTTGAAGCCTTGGTGAAGGAGATGTGATGAAAGTCGGTGAAGTCTATCAATAAAATCCAATTTCGATGTGCAAAGTCTAGCATATCTCACTAATTGAGATATGAAAACACCATAGGCCGGATTGGCGGGAATGTTGCTGTCCATGTGAGGAAAATTGACGATCCGAAATGAGAAATCATCCCTCTTATCGTAGACACTGAGATGAAAAGGAGTGTTGTTATCACCATTCCTTATTCTTGTGTCTAGATAACAAACTTCACTTGATGTCAAGGTAGCGTCCTTTAGTTCCAGTTCCGACGGGTAAATAGCGCTGATGTAATTTCCGAAATTCTCATTGTTGACGCTGAATAAATCATCAATGCAACGAAAGGTGTTGCTAAATTGGACGGCTATGGTTTTATCTCGTTTCAATGTTCTTAGCATGAAATCAAAGGTGTGAAGGAACAGATCAGCTAGCAAAGGTGCGCTGTTAGTGCCCATTGGTATTCCAATAACTTGCCGAAAAACTGAGTTTCCGAAGCGAACGTAGATGTTGTCGATAAGAAAGTCAATAGCGAAGCACAGTTCCCTACATGAGAAATAAGTGTATTTCGTAGACTTCCTATCATTAGCCCAGAAAGTGTGGAAATTATTGGTTGCTATGAAACTTTTTCCTCTGGTGTTAAAAACTCTTTCGAGCAGATCATGAAGTTGATGTTTAAGTTTGGCGTGTGGAAGGCTAGTATATAGAGTGGAAAAGTCCCAAGTACTCATCTGATTGGCAGAATTGATTCATCTTGACCGCTGAAAGAGCCAGTCATATAATAATAAAGGATATTTTTCTGTTGGTAGTTGTCGAATTGAGGTGATGAAATTTGGACTGATTGATTGACTTACTGACTGATATATTATTTATTTATTTCTTCATTTGCAGTCAGACGAAGAACCTATGCTAGAAGGCGAAGTAGGTTGTTTTCTAATTTTCCATATCTATCCTATCAATCTTTCAATATGTTTATGAAATTATCTACCTGTATCCTTGATCAATTCTCGCCACCCAAATCCACACTATGTTCTTGATCAAAATAGGATGTAACCCAACCCCTATAAAGAATCAAAGTTATCTGCTGCTTTCCTTGGATGTGAAATGATTTCCTTGTTACCTGACGAGAAACAAGTGTGTAAAGAGAGGCTTTTCAATAGATTCTATGTTTTTCACCCTTGATCTTGGTACTTATTATTCTGAGTCGAGATCCTATCATCGACAGAATCGCGTTTCAAAAGGCAGTCTTCAGTTGAGGGTAGTAGCAGAACGAAGGACACCAAAACAATAACCAAACATAACAACAATCTTGGCGTCAAGCCAGGGAAAACGCGACAAATCATTGGTTTGGGCTTGGCTTAAATATGCTGGCACCAAAGCAATTTAATCTAACCCCCTTGGTGGTGAAGCAAAGCAAGTCAAAATCTAATTTCTTTCTAATATCATACTCAATAAAACGCACCCAATCAGAGCACGCCATTCTAAGTTACATTTTGGCCGTTGTTCTTATTTGTTAGGACTAGTACGACCAAGGATGTATTTCAGAAAAAAGTTGCTCACGCTGAGGAGAGGGAGGCCGACGTATAGCTTGAGAATTGGGTCCCGTGTGCATAAGTACCGAAACATCGTAAAACGCATGAGGATCAAATTCTTGGGAAGATGGTGCACATTAAAATACAGAAAGGGTAGACGGTACTTACGAGTCCGAGGTAGATGGAAGCTTATTAGCAGGAGAGGAAGGCGGTGGTACACGAGATACAAACAGCGCCTGATTCGACTCCGTCGAAATCCCAGAACTTTCAGAATTCATGTCCTCAAGAAGAACTTGCCAGCGAAGCTTCTCGGGAAGAGCTATTTCATAAAATGGCGTGGACACTACCGAAGATTTGGGCGACGATTTACATGGTTTGCAAACTACAAGGGACGAAGGCTTCTAGTGAAGAGAAGAGGGAGGCGTGGTTTCATTCGTTATCGCGGTAGATGGTCCAGAGGCAACCTTCTTCGATTCCGACGCCCAAGCAAAGGTAAACATAAACAATCTTGTTTGGCTAGCGATATTGACCTTCTTTAATGAGGGCGTTTAATGGAACGTTTCAAGTGTCTTCACCATGGTTTACAATACAACTTCTTAGTATTACTGCAGTACAACTCCGGCTAGCAGTTTTTTAGGCCGATTTCGACGGTGCTGTTTTATTGCACGCGACAAGCTAATCAGAACCCTACGAGAATAAAGAACAAGCATTTCTGTTGCGCAGATCCAAGTCAGAGGTTTTAAAATGTGCATCTCAATAAGTGATAAATCATCTCAAACTGCAAAGTGCAACTTTACGGTAAGAGTGCGTTTCGAGTAAATTTAACCAACAGCTCAAACGGCCTGGGATTTGGAAACGTGTTTTAAAACCTAACCCTGCAACACTGAGACCTACGCGATGATGAATGACGAGGGTTGCAAACTATGTTTTTCACGCCACACTGAGGAAATTGGCCACGATAGTTGAAAGCAGAGGTTGTTGAGTCTAAATCGATATCTAGAGGGACTTGAATCCGGGCACTATCCAATCGGGACGTTGCCAACAATGTTATCACGAGAGTGTTTTTTTGTGATTATACTGGTAAAAGTAAAGTAAGGTGAGGTAAATTGAAGGGAAGTGAGGTAAAGTGAAGTAAGGTGAAATTCAGGTTAAATAGTACACGTACCACTGGCTCTGTCTAAAAGTGGGACGGGGACTTGGGGACGGGGACGCAGGGACGCGTGTTCGGGGACGTGGGACGCGGGGACGCGAGAAGTGGGACGTGGAGACGTAAAGAAAATATCTCACTGTAACTGCTTCGGAAATTCACTGATGCGAAATTTCGCAAGCTTACCGTTGAAAACGAGGCTTAGGGTTACAAATAGCTAGTTTGAGGTAAATGCGGTTAGGGGCTGTTAACTTTTTCACTTTTAGGAGCTGGAGATGGGGCATACTCGGCTACAGCAGGGGAGGGTGTCGGGGATAAAAGCAATTTTCAAATTCCACTGATCCGAGCAAGGAAATGAACGAAAAACAAATCCTAAAAGTGAAAACGTTAACAGCCCCTAACCGTATTCAGACTAGCTATTTTTAACCCTGAGCCTCATTTTCAACGGTATACTTGCAAAGCAATTACAGTGAAGATACTAGGGACCTTAAGCAACGACGACGTCATTTCAAAATATAACTTTTCGTTTCTGTAACGCTTTCGCAATTATTCCAATTTGTTTAACTTGGAAAAGGCTAGCGATATGTCCAGGAACTAAATCACTATGAACGACGTCAAAGTAAGGAAAAAGAAAGAAAAATTTGCTGTCATGCGCCCCCGTTCTCAAGAAAACATAAAATTGACCATTGCACGTTGTTGTTTTTCAGAGGACGGCAAAGAAATGTACCAAAATGTAAAACGCACGCGAAGAGCCATTAGGGAGCTATAGCAACGAGGACAGCAACGGCAACGAGAACGCCACAAAACAATAGGTTGAATGAGCAAAAACAATCGCTATGCACGTGCGTTTTACATTTTGGTACATTTCTTTGCCGTCCTCAACAAAACAACAGCGTGAAATGACCAAATTTTAGGTTTTCCCGCGAACGAGAGCGCATGAATGTAAAATTTTCTTTCTTTTTCCTTTCTTTAACGCCGTTTATTAATATTTTAGTCCCTGAATAGCTCGCCAGTATTTTTCAAGTTAAAACAAATTGGAATAATAGCGAAAGCGTTGCAGAAACGAGAACTTAGATTTTGATACGACGTTTTCGTTGCCGTCACCGTCGTCGTTGCTAAAGCTCCCTATTGTTTTTGCTTATTAGACCCATTCTTTTGTGGCGTTCTCGTTGCCGTTGCCGTCCTCGTTGTTTCAGTTCCCTATTTTCTTTACGTCCCCGCGTCCCCGATATTACGTCCCCGCGTCCCATATCTCGTGTCCCCGCATCCCACGTCCCCGAACACGCGTCCCTGCGTCCCCGTCCCAATTTTAGACACAGCCCGTGCCACTGGTATTTCACTTCCAGAGCTAAAAAACACTGTCACGCACATCAAATAAGAGTTGCTACCCCCTCTAGAAAAGATTCTAGTGCATCGCAAACTAGAGTTAGGATTGACAATTTGAAAAAGTTTCTTGTCTTATGCCATTGCTATCAATGCGCATACTAGTACACAACCTCGACCTCGAAGTGCAGGTTAAATAGTACACGTGCCACTGGTGGTCCACTTCCAGAGCTGAAAACACTTTCACACATGTCAAATAAGAGTTGCTCCTCCCTCTAGAAGAGATTCTAGTGCATCGCAAGCTAGAGTTAAAAGTGACAATTTGAAGCAGTTTCTTGTCTTATGCCATTGCTATCAATGCGCGTACTAGTGCACAACCGCGACCTCGAAGTGCAGGTTAAATAGAACACGTACCACTGGTGGTCCACTTCCAGAGCTGAAAACACTTTCACACACATCAAATAAGAATTGCTACTTCCTCTAGAAAAGATTCTAGTGCATCGCAAACTAGAATTAGGAGTGACAATTTGAAGCAGTTTCTTGCCTTATGCCATTGTTATCAATGTGTCCATTATTGTGAGTTGAAGATCCGTAGTATCAACCAGCAGACTGTGTCATATAAGGTAAAATTTAAAAGAACCTTGAGGCTAAAAAGGGCTTCAGTTCGACGAAGACATGGTGGAAACGTTTATTTATGTTTATCTGGGATTCCGCCTTAAATTCTGCAAATGTCTTACGCTTCAGTGGTGGTCAGCTTATATTAAGAAATTTCATGCAGTGGCGTCTATTTCCACCCCATTGCATAAGTTCAAAATCGGCTAATCAGCCTTGTTTTTCTACTTTCTCAATCAGTGCGATTATCCTTACAAAGAGACGCATTTTGATACCCCCTGTGATACATCTTTTATAGGACGGCGTCGACGATCGAGACGTGTAATCAATAGGCGACGTCGAAGAAGGCGCAGGCGACGAAGGAGAAGACGGCGAAGAAGGCGAAGAAGACGAAGACGCAGGCGATCACGAAGAAGGAGACGCCTTCGTCGTTCTTTTATGCGTTTGAAATACCATGGGAGGCTGAGACCTGTCCGCAGAATCAAAGGAAGAATAAGAGTACTGTGTGGGCGAAAATGGAGAATATTACGGTAGGTAATAGACAGGAATATTTCGATTAGCGAAGTCCTCGTATTTCTTGTTTCTTGGATGTTGGGTAGCTCCACTGTTTAAAGGCTCGTTAAATTATTTAAATGACCGAAATCACGGGTACTCAGTAGCTGGAGTGCTGCGTTCTCTGATACAATAAAAGGCAGATTTAGCAAACACAACGTGACGGCAGTGGTGACGGCAGTGACGACGGCACGTTCAGATCTAAAAATCGATTTAACCAATGACAGAAGGGCAACTTGAGAACCGAAAGTGGTCTTTAGCCCTTTCCGCGCGCTTTCGCGTTCTCATTTGACGTTGCGTTGTCTTTGCTAAATCTGCCTAAAGACTGACTGTTCGGTACATGGTTATCGAACTGCCCTAGATGCCCAAACACTCTTGCTTAAGATGGATCATTACTACCAACTTTGTACATTATTACCGTTATAGTGGTTTTGTAGGAGCAGATTCAAAGCGACCTTGAATTTTCGAAAATTTAAGATGGCTCTTAATCGGCTCCTACAAGTTTTTTAAACTTTGCAAAAAGTTGGATATTGACGCGCTCATTACTTTTAACAAGAAGACACTCTAAGAGCGTTTACTCGGATACTTTTGTGCTGCAGAAGCCGGACGCACGCTTTCTGATTATCGAAAACTATCCGGCTAGTGGTTTGCTTTTGGGTTCACATAAGGCCTTTTCGTCCACGTACGAGCACTTAAAACATTTTTTTCTCTATGTTAAGCTTGAAAACATTCGCATAGACACTTCTCTTAACATATTGGTTATTCAAACTCGAAAACACAAGGCGAATCGTTTTCGTGTATGTGATTTGTTTCTCAGAAGCAATCCAGATGTCACGCATTGTAAAAAAAACCCTCGAAATTCAAACTGCTTTATTTTCAAAACAAAGCGATTTACTTGGCTGAAAACACGCCAGCAGATATATCCTTAAAATGTCATTTTCCTGATGAAGTTAAAAATCACAATGTTTGATTTTAGTTTTTTCCTGACGTCACGTGAAAAACAAAATTCGCAAACTTGGCTCTAAATATAGAACTGTCACAGCGATCGAGTTGTGATATCATCCGGATCAAATTACATCGAAACAACTCTGCGATTTTCTAAATATAGAACTGTTACAACGTCCTTATTCGAGTCGATACTCACAGCGCGTGCGAGGCTTCTAACCTTGTCTTAAATTCGGCAAACCTTTTCACGCGGACAAACTCTACTGGATTAAAGTCTTTACAACAGCGACCAAGTTGTGATATCATCCGGATCAAATTAAATCAAACCAACTTTGCAATTTTCTAAATATTGAACTGTCACAACGTTCTAATTGGAATCGATACACACAGCACGTGCGAAGCCTCCAACCTTGTCTTAACCCATGGGCGCCCGTGCCGGCCAAAACCGGCCGCACAAGACTGCCATGCTTCAAAACATTGCAACTTTCTCAATCACACGAATATTGCCTTAACTGTCAGTTGTGAGCACGAAATGGAATGTCCTTTAAATCTGAATAATCAATAAACGCAAGAAACGTAGCGATTTTCACCAAATATGGCCTTTTGAGTTTGGACAAGAACGAAACTGACCGTTTTTAACGTCAAAGAGAAACGACAAAAATGCCCCTTTTTGCCTTCATGTTTTTAAGGAAATCATTGTCCAAAAACCAAACTTCAACCATCATAACAAAATTCAGTCCTTGTTCTAGCTTAGAAATGACTCTTTTTTGTTCATATTCTTCTCCCGAGCGTAGATACAGCCTTTTTTTCCAGTGCATTCGGGCCTTCCCGACATTTTCAACATCTCGAGCGCGTTGCATGCTGGGAACTAACGAGAATTTTTGACAGCGCCCGTTCCTTCCCCCAATTCTTTCACATATAAACTAAGTCTACAGCCACTCCGACCTACCGCCAAAATTTCCTGCTTGTGGTCATCTTCAGTGCTCACAAATTCCAAAATATGCGGCGATAGGTCGAGAAATTCATCAGTAGTCGAGTCCCAAAGGTACTAAGTGTTCGACCGGCCAAATTCCCAGTTCGTCGAGTAACAAGCCAAATTCGACAACAAAGTACATCACCTCGTTCGATTCTTTGAGAAAGTTGACTCTTAGCTACCGTCACGCTTAATGATGATCATCAGGCAGCCGCTAAAGATGAAAAATGGCTGTAAACTTAGCAAAAATCGCAAGCAAACCGAACTTGGGCCATTGTTGTTGCTTCACGGATAAAAAATAGCTACGTCAAAATGACGCTTTCAGAAACCTTGAGCCTCCAGTGCCTTAGGACAGCACCACTTTTCCGTGGTAGTTTGAAATAAAGAGTCACGAAATGCTATGGATCGTTTATAGGTGGAAAATTACTCAAAAAGGTAAAAATGGCGGGCGCCAATGGGTTAAATTCGGCAAACCTTTTGACGCGGACAAATTCTACTGGATTAAAGTATTCACAACTTTACAAAGATATCGCAACATCATCAGTAATCCAAGCAGTAATAAAAAATATGGGTCACTGAGCTCGTTGTAGGTGTTTCTAATAGGTTATATTGTAACTATGGTTATCTATTGAGTGGAAAATTTTTCATAACTGTTCACCAATAATAGACCTTTTTAACTTGTATGATTTGTTCCCAAAGTAGGTCATGTGATGTTACCCTGTTTCTTTGAAATTTCGCCTTATTCACGTGCATTTGTACGCATAATTAATGAAAAGCCAAAGGGAAATCCCCTTTGGAGTCACGTGGTCAACACTGGGAAAACAAAATCTACAAGGTCTATTGGGTGTTTGTTTGATGCCGCTGTAAAGGATGATCCATCAAAGTACAAAAGCTGGAAAGTGCTAGAAATTAGTATGAGACTCCTTAACTGTAGAGCCTGTTAAGAAATCAGTTTCGGATGCTCGGGCGCTCGGTTTCTCAGACTTCACGGAACGAAATATTCCCCCGCGAGCACAGTTCTGTCCTAAACAAGATGCTTAATTTTCGTTGAAACAAGGTTAAACGTTTTGCCAAGTTAAAGTTTTCAACTTGCAGAATACCATTTTCGTCGTCATAATCATCATCATCATCATCATCATCATCATCATCATCATCATCATCATCATCATCATCATCATCATCATCATCATCATCATCATCATCATCATCATTTATTTGTTTATTACTCTTTTTTGCAGATACCGAAATGGAAAATTTAGACTTGGCAGAAGAGGACGTTGGCTTCGCATTGGGAAGAGGTTTTCCATCAATTTTGCTAATCGCTGGAGGCACCTGCGTTTTTGGCGCAGGAAACTGAGAATGCGATACGGCAAAAAATACAGATTAGTAAAGCTGACCACAAGAGTTGCTAGGTTCAGATACGGTAAAAAATGGCTGACTTTTAAAAAACGAAGGAGATACAGAAGAAATAGATTCCGGAGGAAAAGACGCAGAAGACGAAAACAAAGACGAAGAAGGCGAAGACGTCGACGAAGGAGAAGAAGAAGACGAAGAAGAAGGCGGCGACGACGAAGGCGACGAAGAAGGAGACGTCGTTGCAGAATGCTCCTCCGTTACAGGCGCCGATGGAGGAGAGTAATCCGAAGGAAAGGAGGCCTTTATTTCCGTTTGAGGAACAAATATATTGGATTCAGGTAAAGTAGGAGTTGGTCGAGCACTAAAACATCAATGCTAACTACAATCTTGGACAAAACTACTTGAGAAAATAGGCCTTTTAGGGTCCAAACATCCATCTCCAATATGCATGGGTCAACAATATTCGTAAAGTAACTTTCTCTTCCCCCTCCCCTCTATTTAGTGTTACAGTTGGGTATCGGTCATCAGGGAACTGGGTACGAGACGCAAACAACATTGTATTGGGGGGGGGGGAGGGGAGACTTTCAAACTCAGTTCATTATTGTTTGCACGTACAAAGACTTCTAAGATCAATTTTCTAAACAGTTTTTTTTTTCAAGATTGTAGATTAGTTTGGAAAATAGGTTTTCAAAATTTGCAAATTCAAATTCAAGAGTCAAGTATGATAGGAACTGGAGGGCCTGTATGGTAACCACCCGATTTTGATTATGAGGATGTCGGTTTTTTTGTTAGTGAATAGTTAAATTCCACTCTGCAAGTACCCATCCTCTGATCCGTATTAAACTTATTTAAAGAGATAATTTTTTGAACGATCAATTTCGCGACGCAATTCGAAGCGTCAATTTCTTTGATTTCTGTTTGCTTATAAATTGCCTTTAGTGACAATGTAGAAATTAAAAGTAAGGAAATGGATTTCCTTGTCCGGAGGTCAGAATGGCCATGGTTGAATCTTGAAGTTCGCTGAATGGACTTAGTCGCTCGTGCAAATTTAAAGTGCACGGAAACAACTTGGGAAGTTGATTAATTAACAAATAGATCCAATTTGGTCGTGCGTGCGTATTCTGATACCGCGCGGATGGCGTCACAATGTGGTAAGAACAAAGAAGTACGCTCGAGCCACAGGCGAGTAGCGCTGACTGATGTTCTTACCACGTTTTCACGTCCTCCGTGCGTTACCATAGTACCCACGCATTGCCAATTGAATTCTATTTGTTTTAGACATTCTATTTTACTTCCTTCGGTTCGTGACGTCATTCATGAGTCTATACCTCAATCGCAGGCTCCTATAGACCAATCAAAATGGGAGGATTACACCGGCCATTGAATAAACATGCCGAACCATTCCAAAATGCCTTGTTTAGACAAAGCGTGGCTACATAGCCTTCTTTAGCGACGTATTTCAATATGTGCCTGCCGTAAGTGCCGAAAATGATCCTGTTTTTTCTTTGAATCAACAGCTAAAACATCATTTTAACACGAACCTTATATATATTGCTTGGAATGTTGCGGACTGCCTTTTCTTTGCGCTTTACTAGTTAGTAAATATTGTGCCTTCCCAACATTGAAAAACAAGAAACATCCGTTTATTTATAATGGTAATTGAACTGAGTGGAGTGCAATTTGGTCTGAAATCATACGCGTGAAATCGAACGAGCGCGCAGCGGGAGTTTGATTTGAAATCAAGTATGATTTCAGACCAAAATTGCATGACACGAAGTTCAATTACCACTTTATTACACCCATTTTGAAATCACACAGTTTTTTGTCAATATTAATATTTGTTTATCCATGAAATTTGATAGGTTAGTGTTATTTCACTTTCATTTTGATGAGCTACAGAAAGGATGCGATTTAGAGTAAAAAATGGTGCAATTTGGGAATAAATTGCACTGTTGAGAGCCAATCAGATTGCAAGGATCACCAGTGATATCAAAATGGGTGTAATGAAGCCGGAAAAGCGCTCTTTACTTCCTTGTTGTTGATTTCCAGCCTTGAAGTTCCTTTCCTTTTCACAGACATCCTGTATTCTGTGATTGCTTTACCGCTCAAAAAGAAACTAGAGTATTTACACGAACTAACATTTTCAATCTTATATAATTTTAACCTCTGATGTCAAGTTACATGACAGAGTCACAACTGAGAGTTATGGACGGTCACAATTGATGAATTTGAACGTTTTTCTCTTTGTTTGTTTGTGTTTTTTTATTGAACAAAAGTCAAAGACGATAACTGGATATACAAGTACAGTACAGGACACGTAGGCTTGAAAGTCTTAGCAATAACAACCCAAGCTCGGTCTCTATAAATGTCAGTCTTATTACGTTGGACAAAAATTCTCATGAAAGAATCTTCAAATCGAAAATCATACCTGCGCAATTGAACTAAACTCGTTAAAGCGAAAAAATCCTGCATAAAACTAAGACTAAGACTTTGCACTTTGTACGAGCCGTGTATGACCCTCTTTATTATGTTTTATCAATCAAAATTACATAGAATTATCAACAATGTCTGCGCAAAATAACAAAAACTAAAAATACAACTGAACAATAACTCGTGTATAGCAAAAAGTCTACAACAATCTGAACATAAGCTAATATAATGTAAATACAAAACATGGCAAGCCAATACTTGAAAATACTAATCGAATTCAGTCATTGGGTATTTAATTTAGAGGGCGAAGAGGCGGTCGTATGACTCGAATGAATACAAATGAAGACGACGCAATATATACACCGACGCCCCGCTAATGAAGCATTGTGACAAAGTGTCACGTAACACCCAAAAGGAGGTTACGTAACCCATGATAAATACATAGATCAGCCCAAAGGGATGTTTAAAACTACTAAGATCATTTAGAGTTATGCCTCGTGTTGAATTATGTCAAAGAAAATGGCCTTTAAATCACAATTTTTAAATTTATAGAAAGCTGTGTTATATTTACTCTCTCATGAAAGAAAACGACTTTCTCTGTTGATAGAACGTGTCTAATACCTTCTGTGTGCTTTAGTTTGTTAGTGCGATGTAAATTTATAGAACCCAATTTCAAGATTTAATCAGTTATAACCATTATGGTCTCCCGAATACAAACGTCGGTTTCCTGGCTTTTCTCCAATTTAATGCTCTTCAAGTTGAAAAGGTGTACCTATGGTTTCTTCTCTCACTGTACATGAGCGAAAAAAGATAGAAATCGGTTGTTAAACTTGTGCGGTTGAATGCTTAAAATTTCCTTTTAACATCGACCTGAGGTATATGTAGTTTGAAAATACGTTCAATAACAGCTCTCTTTGTTTACTTTATTAATTATATCCTTAACCACACTTCAAGTTAACCCACGGCCGGGTTTTAGTTGATTGGAAATATTGTTATGTTTATGATTGTTTGTTTGGGCTTGTTTTCTTTATGACCTCCAAGTCCTCTGTCAGAATTACTTAGCTCCTTTGTAGCAAAATCGATACATACACACGTACGATAAAAGGAATAAACAAACAAATGGACAAGTAAAGACAAAGAAAACACTTAAAGGGGCAGTGTCACGCTATTGTACCATCACTTTAAAAGGCTTAAAACTGCCAATGCATCAGTGGAAACCTTAAAATAATGGTCTAGTTTTGATGCCAAGTGATGCCAGTTTTTTCAAAATTTCAAGCGATGCATTGAAAAATCACCAAAAAAATTATCATGGTTAGCTCTCCCTGCTAAAATTTCATTGGAATTCATATTGCTGATTCTGTAGGAGCATTTTTTGCACGATAACAGCAAAAAGGCGGTAATTTTGGCAGAATTGTACCAAAAACAGCAAAAATACCGGTGACAGTGCTCCTTTAAATCGCCGCGGTATCTACGCAACACAACACATTATCCCTTAACCGCGGTCAAACGTAAAAAAATAAGAAAAAGTCCTTTAAAGTTAAGGTTTTTACGTTGAGAACTCAAAGATGATGAGTCTTTCATCAGTCTGTGAGTTTACTAAATCATTTCATGAATTACTAAAAACGTTTTAAGGTTTTTTAAAGCGAAGAATGTGGAGACTGTTCGGCGCAGTGTGTTTTTGTTTTCTGTTTCAATGCGTGACTTCAGGAAAACCGATTCACCTTATTGTTCCTAAAACTGTTTTAGTAATTCATAAAATGATTTAGTAAACTCACAGACTGAAGAAAAACTTATCATCTTTGAGCTCTCAACGTAAAAACCTTATCTTTTAAGGACTTTTCTTATTTGTTTACGTTTGACCGCGGTTAACATTATCCCATACTACACAATGTACAACACTAGCTGAAATTCATTGAACCAAACTAATTGGTTAACTAGTTGAGGTGATGGCTAATGTTCCATTATCGGCAAGAAAAACTCCCATATTTTTATTGTGGAAATTGAGTTTGTTATTTTTTGTTGCAATGAAACGTTCGATTTCGACTTAGTTCCTTTTACTCCGCTTGGGTACTGGGCTGGGTTATCGACATAGTAACCTGTATCGTCTTGTTTACTCGAGTGTTTAACTTCTGCAGATTCCGTAGACGGATTTATTTGAAGAAATTCCGAAGGTGGCGTCTTCTCCGCGGTCTTAGAAACAGATTGAAGGTGAAAAAGAGAAATCGATGGTTAAAGACAAGAGTGCGGCGAGGAAGATTGTGTATCAGACGAGGACGACGTTACAGAAGAATCCGAATAACAAGACGTGGGGGATTACTTACGAAGTACGGTAGAAGATGGAGACGATTTATAACCGGAAGACGGAGAGGACGAAGAAGAAGGAAGATTCTCAGAAGAAGACGCCGGAGACGACGACGAAGAATACGTACAAGACGACGAAGGCACAAAAGACGAAGGAGAAGACAACGGCGACGACGTAGGAGGAGGAGAAGGCGACGAAGGCGACGTAGACGCAAACGCAGACGCAGAAGACGCCGCTGTGTGATGCGTTATTGGTATCGTCGTCGTTGGAGACGAGTCTACAAACGGCGTCGTGCATTCTTGATGAAGATAGGACGCAGATATAAACAACTCAGGTGATCAGAAACCTCATTGATTTCTTTCTTAATTTGAAGAATTTCCTTACTATTTTTATTTCTTAGATTCGCTTAGTTACAAAGTGTAGGTTCATTAAGTTGCAGAAGGGTAATCATCATGTTATCATGTCATTCGTAAGCAGACGGGACATTAACCCCTGCGTGCTGTAATCGTTAGCACTTCGACTTTCGAAGTGAGAAACGACGTCCGAACAAAACGTTTTATCACGCTCTTACTCATAGAAGAGGCATTATTATTCAATAAATTGTACTCAACAGATGTTCTGCGATATACGTAATTTTGTGTGTCGCGGAGAAAACTGGCGGATTCTCCAGCATTTTTGCAATAAACACAGAAAATTGTGCTTTGTCGTTAATGGCCTACGGCCTCGTCAGCTAAGTATCAGGTGTTAGCATATACCACACAGTGAATAGTGCTTTTCGCGCGCTCTGATTGGTTAACTCGGAGGTGATTAGCAAAGTACTGCTACCGACCGCTTGCCGGTATATTGTCACGCATAAAGTAAGGTTTTGGTCCGCTAGTTTTTCAGTTTGTGTGGTATATACTAAAACAATTATTCACCTCAGCGTTATTCCGCGTGATTTCGCAGGATAATTGTTAATTATTCAATCCATGTTGTCTCTCTCCCTACGCCTGTGCCTAAGTTGATTCCACATAAAAATTGCTTGGATGGTGTTATATATCTTCCCATGTAGAGTAGTAGCACTGTTGTTTGCTTGTTGTTTAATTTATGTTAAATATAGATGCTGGGCCCGTCAAATGGAGACACCATGGAACACCTGTCTGTCGTTCGACTTTTCTAAACAGCCAAAAAATAGTTACAGTTATCGTTGAAAATTGATGATAAGAAAAGACTAGATCGAAATTATCACGCTATCTACAGGCTGTGCCGTTTTGAAAAAGAAAGTGTTCCTTAGGTGAGACGTTACCCCAAAACTAATACGAAGTGAAAGATTTTTAAAATAGCTGGGCTTAAAGATTGTCTTAAAAGAGTTCGGAAAAAAAAAACAATACCTAGATGGAGAAGGATGAACAAATGTCCCATTATTTAAGCTTTTTCAGACTACAACAATTTTTTTTGTATCCTTAGGTTCAGGAAAATGCGTGTGAGAGTTGGAAGAAGAGGACGTTATCATAAGATCTTAAAACGTCTGAAAATAAGAGTTAATCGTAGATGGAAAAAGCCAAAGAAATATCGTGGTCGTCTGGTAATTAGTTTCCGGAAGAAATACAGGGAATTCCGAGTAACTGGATCTCGAGTAATTATGCGGGTTAACGGGCGATGGAAGAAGATAACAGCATGGACCAGGTATCGTAGGAAATACAAAAGGAAAGGAAGGCTGCGAAGAAGAAGAAGGAGAAGGAGGCGAATGAGGAGAAGAAGAAGGCGCAAGATAAGACGACGAAGGAGAAGACGACGGCGACAGAGGAGAAAGGCGAGACGCAGACGACGAAGACGCAGGCGGCGTCGCCGGTGCGTGCTGCGCGTCCGTTATCGCAAGCGATGGAGGAACGTTTACAAAAGGAGAGGTCGACTAGTGTTCAGGATCGGAAGGAAAAGGGTTAGAGTGAGGTACGGCTTTTGAGTTATATGTAACAATTAGATTATGAGCTCGAGATTTCTATCGCTTGATAGTTGATGAGCCCGAAACGTTTGGAATTATTATTATCTGATCAAAATATGGCACATTTTGTTTACATCAAGTGAACACCTATATACTGTTTCGTTTTTAAGTGCCACGCAGCCAAGGGGTATTTTTCCGTTTTGTACTGGTAGATTACTCTACCAAACATGCTTAGTGCAAGAGGGAGATAGTCGGTTGGTAGGATTAAAAACAAATGCTACAGATTTCTTTGTGTATATACCAAAGAAATATACCCATCCACCCGACTTTTCAGTGGCAAAATTTACTCCTTTGTAGAAGTTTTGCACTCGCATCAGGTAGGTTTTTATTCGTTCACTTTTGAAAAAAATATATTAGTGTGTCAGTTTCTATATCACTGCAGGTGGGTTACCATATTGGTCTGGTTATTCATAACCTTTTCGAGCAATTCTCGACTGGGTATCGTAAAACCAAAACCAAAGCAATTACTCTTGCCATTCACATTAGACGCAAACAGCACAATAAGCCAATCATAATTCGAAGCAGTTACATTAAGACGGCGCGAAGCGCGTGAAATTCCGTGCGAACAAGTCATGATTGGTTTTGCTTCTTATTGATTGAGAATTAGACATAAGTGTTAAATTCATCGTTGTGTGTGGCATTTCACGTCGTTCTTTGGCCGTGAACGCCAAATAATAGTCCTAAAAAAACTTAACCCTGTGTGAAGTCATTCATTTGCTTTGTTTTCTTTTTCTTGAACCGTTTTGTTTTGTGACGTTTTTCTTTCGTCGTCTTCGTGGCTGTCTAAGGTCTCTAGCGTCGAGGGCGGAAAGATACAGGAGTGAATGCAGTACAAATGTGAAGTATTGACCTGACTCCAACAGACAAGGCTCTGTAGCCCACCATGGGTTCCAATTTTACCGCCGACCGGTTAGCTCAGTGGTAAACCACCGGACTAGCGTGCGGGAGGTCGCGGGTTCAAACCCCGCCCGGACCAACACTCAGGGTCTTTAAATAATTGAGGAGAAAGTGCTGCCTTTGTAATACCATCTGCAAATGGTTAGACTTTCTAGTCTTCTCGGATAAGGACGATAAACCGTAGGCCCCGTCTCACAACTCTTCATAATTGATTCTGTGGGACGTAAAAGAACCCACACACTGTTCGAAAAGAGTAGGGGACGTAGTTCCCGGTGTGGTGGTCTATCTCTCATCTGATGGTTAAATGCTCGGAGATATTAGCTGCACAAGCTACTCTACAATCCGAGGGTAAATAAAGTAATGTATGTATGTATGTAATTACGTTCATTCCCGTGGAAAATAAAACATTTGCATATATAATATCATTCCTTTATTCAACATGATCTTATCCTTTATCGGTCTTGATTTAAAGGTACATTAGAGGACAAATCTGGTATCGCCTGTATCGCCGATGGACTAGATTGACTGGAGTTCGTAGACGTATACAAGTAAGAGTGGGTCGACGTTGGTGCGGAGTGAAGTTGTTCAGAAGAAAGCTTTATTACCTCTGGAGGGGCCGAATAAGGAGGCAAATAAGGATAATTGGAAGACAGGTGCAAAGGAAAATAGGAAGGATATGGAGAAAACTTGTGTATCGAAGACGACGAAGGCGAAGAAGAAGGTATGGCAGACGATATAAAAGAAGGCGGTTTAGAAAGCGAAGACGAAGAAGAGTTAGAAAGCGTCGACGAAGGCGGCGAAGAAGACAGAGGAGAAGAAGACGGCGAAGGAGACAACGAATACGGCGTCGAAGAAGAAGGCGAAGACGGCGAAGGAGGCGTGGCAGATGCGTGTTACGGTTCCGATATCGTCACGTATGGAGAAAGGTCTACAAAACCCGTCGCGGATTCAGAATAAGGGTTAACCGACGCTTCCTTCCCTTCAGGTAAGATATGACTGAGTTTGATCATTTAAACGAGACTTGGAATTTAAGCCAAGACAAAAAGATGATAATTGTTTTAACACTTTACATATTGTTTTGTAAAGTACATACGGTTTTGTTTATTTAGTATTCGTTGTTCCCTTCCTTACTGGTCAGTTGGTTTCCTTTCTGGTCAGTTGGTTTCCTTACTGGTCAATTGGTTTCCTTACTGGTCAGTTGGTTTTCCTTACTGGTCAGTTGGTTTTCCTTACTGGTCAGTTGGTTTCCTTACTGGTCAGTTGGTTTTCCTTACTGGTCAGTTGGTTTCCTTACTGGTCAGTTGGTTTCCTTACTGGTCAGTTGGTTTTCCTTACTGGTCAGTTGGTTTTCCTTACTAGTCAGTTGGTTTCCTTACTGGTCAGTTGGTTTCCTTACTGGTCAGTTGGTTTCCTTACTGGTCAGTTGGTTTTCCTTACTGGTCAGTTGGTTTTCCTTACTGGTCAGTTGGTTTCCTTACTGGTCAGTTGGTTTTCCTTACTGGTCAGTTGGTTTCCTTACTGGTCAGTTGGTTTCCTTACTGGTCAGTTGGTTTTCCTTACTGGTCAGTTGGTTTTCCTTACTGGTCAGTTGGTTTTCCTTACTGGTCAGTTGGTTTCCTTACTGGTCAGTTGGTTTTCCTTACTGGTCAGTTGGTTTTCCTTACTGGTCAGTTGGTTTCCTTACTGGTCAGTTGGTTTTCCTTACTGGTCAGTTGGTTTTCCTTACTGGTCAGTTGGTTTCCTTACTGGTCAGTTGGTTTTCGTAGTTAGTCCGCTAACTGTGATTAAAACAGCTTCATCATGTCAAAGGGAACATTTCTTCTTTTTTCAACAGTATCAATTTTAAAATCTCAACAACAAAAAAACAATTTTGCGTCAATCAGGGCGTGGTCCACACAAAAATTGCTATGGAGTCCTAAAGTGATGGCGTCACAAAATCTAAAGTTTTGAAATTATGAGATTTCTTGGGATATTCAGAAATAACAAGATTACAAAGGCCTACTTACCAAAAATCAACATTTTCTGACAGTCTGAGACACAGGGAGCAGAGGAGTCCTATTTGACCGTATTTCCAGTTAAATTCACCTTACCGTTAGCAGCGCCAATCGATCTTGTCGGTTTGAATCACCGTACGTGATCAAACCACATACAAGCGATCGTGTTACGTCGCTGTTGAAAGCTTATCCGTGACAAAGGCCGTCGCCAATCGGGCGACCATTCCGGAAAGCGAAGTTTTCCGTACGAGGCACGAAGTGCCGAGAGTAAAAAAACAGACAAAGGGATGAAACTGAGTACCACGTGACTAGTTCGATGTGGTAAGCCCACAGTCATTACTGTATGCGGATAAGATTTCAACAGCAGCGTTGACAGCTACAGCAACGTAACACGATCGTTTGTTTGTTGTCTGATCATGTACGTACGGTGAGTTTAGCCAACAAAATAAATTAGCGCTGCAACTGTACGGCGAATTTAACTGGAAATACCGTGACGGTCAAATAGGACTCCTCTGCTCCCTGTGTCTGAGGGCGAGGTATATATTAGCACGGCTATGTTCTGATGACTCCATACAAATCCTTCTAAATGTGACTTGGGTGATAACGTTTTGACCGGTCATAACGTTATGACTGACGTTATGACCCAAGTACAATTTACAAGGATTTGTATGGAGTCATCAGGGCATAAAATATCTCAGAGCCAATTTTTGGCAAGGAAGTATTTTTTCATCTTGCTGAGTTTCTAAAAATCTTAACTTGCTTTTTTTGCTTTTCTATTTCGTGTAAAAACGAAAAACAATAATATCCTCTCTTATTGGTGATGATTTTTGTTTTCACCAGGTACTTCCGAGGAAAAGTGAAAGTCGGAGGAAGGATTATACGGAAAATCAGAAAATTGATACAACTAAAAACCCGTAAAGGTTGGAGATCTGTCACACTTGTCGGAAGAACACTGCGCGTCAGGTTCGGGCGAGTTACTAGAAAACTGAAAATTGGCTGGAGAAGAGTGAGGGTGCTAATCAGGCGACGCTGGAAGATAATCAGGTACTTAAGAAGACGAGGACGCAGGAGACGACGAAAGAGAAGGTTGAGAAGAAAGAGGAGACGGTATAGAAGGAGGAAGAGAAGACGTCGTCGAAGGCAAAGACGGCGACGTCGGCAACGACGAAGGCGTCGTAGAAAGAGACGCCGATGTGTGCTACGTTTCCGATTTAGGCGAAGATGGCGAGCGGTTTACAGGAAAAGACGACGATTTGTGTTCCGTTATGGAAAGAAGTTCAAGACGTTAAGGTAAGAAACGGGTGGTTTTCCATTGTTAGCCAAATGGTTAGGCTCTGTTGTCATTGGCTCTATTGCCATTGCTTAGGCTCTTTTGCCTCGAACTAAAGGTTGCGATCCAAATCTGCCCGATTGTTTATTATCGTGTATTGATTTAAAATATGAAACAACAAGAATAGGTCAACGTGCCCGCGAAAGGGGTAGGATCCTCGCAAAGTAGCTTATAGCCTGAAACTGAAATGCCTGCAATATAAACAGGTGACCCTACTCAATCAGTTCTTGTTATCGGCTCTCACGAACAGAAATTACGGAGTCAAAAAAGTATAACATTGTATATATACTGCATCCAACACAAAGAACAATTAAACATTTTTTTAGTGAGGCGTTCAGCAACAAGCAGTATTGACTCGAAACTTTGGATAAATTAATGGCCGAGCATATATAGACCAATCACCGCGTCTGATGTCGATTTTGTACAATGTGATGTTTTGCGTCCAATTAGAGTGCGCATGTCAGGAGGTTATGACTGGCACAATAGGTAGCGCAAATGTGTAATGCTTTGGAGGGTATCTTATTTTCGCCTCCAAAAGGCTTGAAAACCGTTAAGGGGGCGTTATACCTGGATGTTAGTGAAATAAGAAGTGATTTGATGAAGAAATTAAAAAGGGAAAATAAGGCATACACAAACACTCAGACAGTCCATTACAACGCGCGTGCACTTTAGGTTGCGGGCGAACTATAAAAGGTCAAAAAGTGACAAAAACGTGGCATTCAGGTATACTAGTGACATAGGCTGAGTTGCTTCAGTGAGACACCACAAAGTTGCATAGATTCTGCTATACGACTCCAGTCAGGTCAGGTCAGGTTCCCCATCAGTACAAAGCTCAGTTTCACACGTTCTGTGGTTTTTCTCTTCATGTGTAGTACGTTTTCATATGCTGTACAGTTATAACTCTTCGTGAACCCACAGAGAGATGAACGAACTCGGGTTGTGCGCAGACATGGAGGACAAGAGTTAAAAGTGTGCGTTATTAATAATAGATCTTTGTGTGAATTTTCAGATATCGCCGTGGTGTCTTTTCTTTGAAGTGGGGAAGAAGAATTATTCGATTCCGTAAGCCAAACTATCGTGTCCGGGTCAGAATTGGAAACAGATGGAGGCGCCTCAAGAAACGAGGTAAGCGATTGGTGTGTGTTTACCGAAGACGATTCAGACCCATAAAACTGCGGAGAGGCAAAGTACTTGCGCGACTGGGTAAAATGTGGAGGACTCTCAGAAGAAGACTAAGTAAAAGAGCAAAGCGAAGGCGAAGAGTCAATAGAGGAAGGAGGAGAAGACGAAGGAGGCGGAAGCGACGAATAAGAAGGAGCAGGAGAAGACGACGGCGAAGACGACGAAGGAGGAGACGACGGCTTCGTAGATGTGTGATGCGGGTACGTCGAGGACGTCGCTTATATCCTGTTTTCAGAAGGAAGAGGAGATATGTAGTACAAATTGGAAAGAGAACTCGGAGAATCAGGTATGACATATCTGTGTGCTTTTAATTTTACTGGCATTTAAAATCCTATCGAAGAAAGACAGATCAAGGAATAGTGATTCGCCATTAAATTTATTTCCTCCTCTCTGCAGTTTGTGCCTTGCTTGGCACATTGACTCGGCGTCGTATGAAAGGTACAGCGGTTTGTTTTCACCTTAAGTCTTGATGAGGAGAGGAAACTTGAGGAAAGCATTTTGGCATTTGAGGTCAAACATGAAGATGATGACAGTGTTTTTCTAGCATGCCATGTAGGTTAAATGCTGCCTGGTCTTGAAACAGTAACAGCCCACGTACCTTCTCCTGAACTGTGAATAGCATACCTGCCCATACACCATAGCTTAATCTCAACGCTAACAGCAATTATAATTAGCATTTTCCATGCGTTGTAGCTCGCAGTCTTCAGTTACCAGCATAAGAAAGTGTCAAGCGATAGAGAAGTACTTTCTATTACTGAATCACAGTTGTGATTAGGTATCTTTTAAAATTTCCATTCAGATTCTACAATGGCAGAATCTACGTTCGATTTGGTGGTCGCTGGATTATCCGCCGCCGATTCAAATGGATGATTTTAGTAGGCAAAAGATGGCGCCGCGTGATCCAGTACGGCCGCAGATTTGTGCTTCGTTACAGAAGAAGGAAACGAAGAGTGACTTTCCATAGAGGGCTGCCTAGGTTCCGAGTTCGAAGAGGCTGGAAAGTAATCAGGGAGAGACGATACCGAGGAAGAAGAAACAGGCTACGACGACGGCGATTATTACGACGGCGACGAAGACGAAGGCGAAGGAGACGTCAAAGACGGAAACGAAGAAGGGCTCGAAGACGCAAGCGCCGAAGGCGAAGAAGGAGACAAAGAAGAACGCGACGAAAACGGAGAAGGCGAAGGCGTCGAAGATGTGTTCTAAGATTCAGGTTCGGGCGTCGCTGGCGAAATCTTGTTCGCAGAGGAAGGACGCTAGTGTTCTATGGCCGACGTGGAATTGGACGAGTTAGGTACGGCATGAGTGGTTAAGTTTTCAAAGTACCTTTTGTATCTGGTTGGGGTGGAAATTTTTAGAGGGAGTAATCTATTTTCTAAATTAGTTTTCTGAGAGAGAGCTGGGGACATGAAGGTAAAATTCTTCCCTTTTGTAACGAATATTAGTTTTTGGAGGAGCGTATCTTGGGATTCGGTGTCGAAATGCCACTATAACAACTGGACTTCACAAGAACTCGAATGCAACAACGTCAATGTTGGTGCTTCTACTTGAATTAACGCAGGGGTAAGCAGACTATTATACTGTGCTCGCTCTGCTTCGCTTAGTTAACTTTGTACCACAGTCTCAACCAGTTAGTAAAACCAAAGAAAACAATGGCTTGCTCCCAACAGCTTAGATTTCTGATTGGTACATATGGGTTATTGACCAAGCGTGAGGTCAAGATGGCGGGATATTGGCCAAATTCTTTTTTTGCGTGTTTATGGACCGAGACGAAGTCGAGGTCCATAAACACGCAAAAAAGAACGAGGCCAATATCCCGCCATCTTGACCGAACAAGCTTGGTCAATAAAGGATTAATTTTATTATATGACTCAAAGAACGCTATTAATTAAAAGACAGTAAAACGCGGGACGAACGGGCTATCCCGAGCGGTCAAGATGGCTCCATCTTGACCTCGCGGGTAGCCAATCACAGCAGAAGAATTGATTTATCTTGACCGCTGAAAGAGCTAGTCATGTAATAAATTGTGTTATTTTCCCCTGTCTTAATTGGCGCTGTCACGGAGGGTTGCTGTTTTTGCGGAATTAAACATGTCTCAAAACCACTATATTCTATACCTCTCTCATAAAAAAATAAATAAATAAATAAAAATTCTTCGGTAAAACCAGCAGGTCGAACTACATCACTCACGGATTTATTGCGAACCAACACAATGACTAGCTCCCAGTTGGCTTGTTAGCTGAGGTGGTGGAGCACTGCACCGGTATCGCAGGGGTCATGGGTTCGAGTCCGCACAAACAAACAAGGCCAGTGGATCAGAAACATCTGCGTGTTAACATTCTCAGCCACCCCTTACGGGCTTTGCTTAATAAACTGCATGTGGCTTGTGAGACCTGCTTCCAGTTGCACTACACATTCTGTTTCATTTCTTACACTTTTAAGCTCGTAATTGTTACGCAATCAAAGTCGCTTGCTCTTTATCTTGAACTGTTCCCTTTGAACATAGCAAACTTTGTATTAGGGGGTATAACAGCCTGAATAGGTACTTTAAGATAATCAAGTACTCAATAAGATGACTCAAACGATCAGTGAACGGAAATCCAATGAGTCTCTCCCCCTCATTATGTTTTATTCGGTGAGTTCAGCTTACTAGTTATGAAAACATCTGAAGTTACCTGTCGTTGTCTTGTTTTCTGTTGTTAGGTTGTACAGAGGTGCAGTGGTAGTCTACTACAACAGAAGGAGGCATGTTGTTAGGAGAATTAGTCGCCGATTCCAAATTCGCGTGTATAGGGTATGGCGTACTGTGATAACGACAGGAGGACGTTTAGGATTCCGCTACAAAAGACTACTGAGACGCATCAGAATCCGCTTTGGAAAAGTGCGTTTCTATTTCAGAAGGACGTGGCGAACATTAAGACGAAGGGTCTCTAGAAGACGAAGGTACAGACTGAGACGAAGACGCAGGCGAAGGAGAAGAAGGAAATTGCGAAGGATAAGAAGAACGCGGCGAAAGCGATACCAAAGAAGAAGAATCAGGCTGAGACGACGAAGAAGACGACGAAGGAGACGCCGAAGACGGCGAAGGCGACGGAGACGAAGGCGTAGGAGGGTTAAACGCCGGCGCCCTTGCGGAATACGTTTCCGTTACCGCAACAGATGGAAAAAGGTGTACCGTAAAGGACGCCGTTTCCTTTTCCGAGCCGGTAGACGATGGGCTCGATTCTAGTAAGTTTTAATGCAGATATCTTAGTAAGTTAAGTGAGATGCTGTAGAGAATTCGCGCAAGTTGGAATTAAAGTGTTGTCTCGTAGGCTAACTTGCTTGGAAAAAATCGCTAACGACTCCCAGCAGTATAAGGACAAGCTATTAATCCTTGTGAGAAGGAATTGGCAAGAACACCAGTTAAATATCACGTAAGAAAATGTTGTCTAATTTGTTACGCTAGACAACTGATTTCTCACGACAATTCCTGATACTTTTGTTCCTCAAAATATGGGACAATTACAGGTTTGTTTGATTGACCGAAAATAATTCCCTTAAAAGAGTTTTTCGATAAAGTAACATTAAACAATAAAATATGCGATAAATGTTATAACAGCAAAAACACGCTACGAGCCGCAGGCGAGTAGCGTGACTAATGTACTTTACAGCGTTTTCACGCCCTCCGCGCGTTGTCAGAGTACACACGTACTGACAAATGGAAACTTATTTGTTTTACAGTAGCGAGACTGATGTTCTTACCGCTTCTTGACGCCCTCCGCGCGTTGTCAGAGTACGCACGCACCGACAAATGGAAACTATTTCTTTCATACATTGCATTTTTTTTAACTTTCTGCGGCTCATGGCGTCACTTGTCTATACTTTAATCGCCAACTTCTTTAGACCAAGGTTTACACCGTCCATTTTATACAACTTCTTTAGACCAAGGTTTACACCGTTCATTTTATAAGTGATATTAACCGTGACATAGCCTTGGAACTAGTTACGCCTCACGCACCAGTCCCACTTTCTTAACAAAAGAAGAGAAAAGGAAATAGAAAGTCCTAGGGGAATGTAATTACATTTCAAAAACATTAGTTAAGTACACTAGACGAGGCAAAATTCACTTTAGCGGACCGATTCTTTTTCTAAAAATCGACCAAGCGAGAAATTCCTCTGTAGAACACGCTTTTACTAACCGCAACATTCACCCTAACTTTCTTCTTTCTCCTCTTTGCAATAGTATCTTAAACCGCTCGATGCGATTCAAAGTAGGAAGAAAGATACGGACCATTCGTAATTTAAAACGAGTACAGCTCTTGATGAACAGGAGATGGCGAAGACTCCGTACCCATGGCAGAAAGCTGGTTGTTCGCTACAAAAAGCGAAACCGAGCCATAAAGGTCATTCGCGGTAGAGTCATGTGTCGCGTGAGGAGAGGCTGGTCAAGGATAACAAGATATCGCCGCAGAAGGCGCGTTTACCGGCGACGAAGGAGAAGAAGAACCAGAAGAATCAAAAGGAGAAGACGAAGAAGGAGAATACGCCGCTTGAGGAGAAGGCAGAGACGCCGCAAAAACAGGAGAAGGCGACGAAGGAGGAGGAGGAGAAGAAGAAGACGAAGAAGAAGGCGGCGAAGACGAAGAAGGCGTCGTCGTTGTGTGATGCGCTTCCGTTATGGACGTCGGTGGAAGAACGTGTATCGCATTAGACGCAAACTGATGATCCGATTGAGAAGAAAGTACATACGAATCAGGTAAGAATGCTTGATATGGTAGCGATAGTACATGTATTGTATTCTGGAGAGGACGACCATTTGATTAATCGTCTCATCTACCCTATATTCAGAACTCACTCTGTCGAATAACTAACTGAGGATCTCGTACTTTTGGTCGCTGTACAGGGGAAGTGGGAGCTGAGGGTCTCATTTCTGAACACGTTTGTAGCTCGCGCTGGTTTTGTCTTTCTTCACAAAAATGTGGCGAGAATCAATAAAACATATTTTCGTTTCTACGTCATTTATTAAATACTGTGCTGTGACTTTATTGCTAGACGGCCACAGTGCTACAATAATTCTTCCAGTCCTTGGCATATCCCTGTTAATAATGCCTCTCAAAGATCCTCAGCCATTCATTATTCATTCATTATGATTGGAATACGAGAACCACCACTGTTTTGGATCAAGAAAATGTTGTAGATTCCCATCTGGAATGTTTTCTTTTAACGAGTAGTATTCTGCAAAGCTCATTCGCAATTATTTTTCAATATCATTCTTAAAACATTTTAATGGAAGCCACGGAACTTTGTTCTAAACAAAGTACTTTTCAGTTGCATCGAAAATCACTTTAAGGAAAACGGGACATTTATGGTGTCAAGGATGCAATGAAAAGGTTGCGTAATTAGTCGAACCAATAAAGTGATTTTTCTCGGTGTTTAGGACCACTGATGAGACATTCGCGCTCGTTTATAATACAGTGTACACTGATAAACCGAGAGTTTCGATATTCGGCTTCAGGCGTGCGTTTCTCAAAACTCCGGAAACCATTTCGGGCCCGAAAAGTATTTTTCAAGTCGGTTTGATATCGTTTGGTACGAGCTTTTTGAACAAACTAGCCCAATGTATATCTCAATTTTCTAGCGTGCATTCTTAAAAGATTATTGAAAATATTAGAAATCGAATTTCTGGGAATGAACTTAATGCACGTGAAATAGTTTTTCGGGTCCGAAATGTTTTGGGAGTTTCGAGAAACGCGCACCAGCAGACAACGCAAACCTCGGCCATGACAACCCTCGCTAATATACTCAATCTTATCCAGTAATGTTGTTAATTATTCACCTCCTGGGAAGATGTTTTCAGAGATAATTAAGTGATTCTATTTTTTTTTTGTCAGACCGTGGCCACGTAGCAGTAAATGTAGCATTTAACTACACAGTAATTTTGAAGCAAAAAAGGTACCGTTGAAGGCAAGCCTTGAAGGATATTTTTAACGGTTTTGTTTATCCTGCATGTTTCTTTGTTCAGCAACACATTTGTTTTTCTGAAACAGTTGTGGCAGGAGAGGAATCAGAATTTTAGGAAGAAGACCAAGGGTTATCCGCCGTCCCAGAATAAAGGTTCGCGATGGGCGTCTTTGGCGTAACGTGCGCCTATACAAGAACAAGCTAACAACAAGGTACAAGCGAAGGCGAGTTACCGTAAAAATACGACTAGGAAAGGTGTACATCAGATGGAGAAGACGACTTAGGAGATTAAGAAGTCGCAGTCGACGATCCAGACGAAGGCGACTACGACGAAGAAGAAGACGACGGCGAAGACGAAGAAGGCGAAGAAGACGGCGAAAAAGAAGGCGAAAGATAAGGAAAAGGAGAAGGAGACAGCGACGAAGACGACGACTAATACGGCGCAGACGAAAGACACGGCGACGCCGGTGTGTGATGCGTATTCGATGGGGACGGCGTTGGAGGTCGGTTTACCGGAAACAAGGACGTCTTGTTTTCCGATACGGAAAAATAATTAGATATATCAGGTAAGAAATGCTTAGCATTGGAAGCTTTTTTCACTCATAAAATTTAAGGCACAACGAATATGGCACAGCAGATGCCACTCCACTTTACATGAATGAGCTCAGTGAGAGCCGAACTGTAGCAAAAGCTATCTAGAGTCACAAGTAAGTTGCTCAATTCATTTAGTGAGCAATCCACGATGCAGCGCGCTTGGTCGGCCACAACACAGACTACGTTTTTTTAATAAACATCTGATAACAACATTTCTCTGTATTTTTTACAACTGACAAGCGCTTCTGGATGAGAAAATAACATGCATGTAGGCACATAAAGACATTTTCAACAGAATTACCTTGCACATTAAGTCCTAAATGTTTGTCCGCCTCTAAACAGCTAACACAGATGATTTCTGCTTATTGTCCTTGTTTCTTAATCTCCTCAACTTGATCCATCATCAAGGTGGCAATGGCGACACAATAATTGCAATTCGGCATAAGCTCTCTTGATGAGCACTATGTGCTCTTAGAGCAAATGCCGAAAATAAAATATTGTTTAAATAAAACAACAACAAGCTAGTTGAGGTTGTATTCGGGACGAGCTGGTGTATTGAAGACTTGCCAAGGCGTCTCTATTTTTCTGCACAACCACTCAAGGGCTCCAATTGTCTTTGAATTAAATTTCTGAGCGGAAACATCACGGCAGACCAACACTCTGTCAGATTCATCGCTCGATACGGCCGCCACTGTTTACTGTTGACATTTATTTAAAGCATGCGCTCTTACATCGACTGTCACATTCCTGACAGGCGGTCACGTGCACCAATCGAATTTTGACCAGATCTCGGCTTCGGCTTCGTCCACAAGAGATCTGGGTACGGGATTAGTTCGCTCTTTCATTTCATAATTGATTCATTCATCCTTATATCAATTCAGAACCATCCAATATCAAGACAACGTCCCTTGTTTCTGTGGGAAATGCTCTAGAGAGTGAGGGTTCAATTCGACGTCATTACCGTAAAAGCACTATTAAACCCCCTCTCCCTCTCTATTAACCCCCCCCCCCTCCCCCACGTTTGGAAGTCATATTTTGCAATAAGTCCCCGTTGATACCTAAAATTAAAAAAGGCCCGCCTCCCCGGGGATGGGGGGGGGGGGGGGGGGCGCTTAATATACCTTTTACGGTATTAATCCCTGTTCTGTTTACACTTTCTTTTCAATCAACAGATACATACGCGGTAGATTTTCAGTCAGAATAGCGAGAAGATGGATCAATGTGCGCAAACCACAGAGGAGTATTAAACTCTGGTATGGACGGTGGCGTTTCCCGCGACTCTACAGAAAACGATTCTACTTGCGTATAGGACGTAAGAACCGCAGATTGTCTTTCAGACGAGGAGTGTTCAGATACCGCTACGGAAGACGATGGAGGAGAATAATCAGACGTAGAAAGCGTGGACGGCGTCAACGGCTAAGGAAGGGGAGAAGACGGCGACGCAGGATAAGACGCAGGAGAAGACGACGATTGAGGAGACGAAGACGAAGACGTCGTCGACGCAGCGTCATGCGAGTAATATGGAAGCGGCGATGGAGATCGGTATATCGGCGAAGAAAAACTTTCTTCTTCCGCTACAAGAGACGAAAGATCTTATTCAGGTATATACATACATTTAAATGAGAATGAATGTATGAAAATCATATTTGAACTGCGGATTAAAGAATGAAGATGTGAATGATCATCGCAGTTATGAACAAAGCAGTCACTCACCGGTATACTTTATTACGAACCAACAAAATGACCAGCTCCCAGTTGGCTTGTTAGCTCAGTTGGTAGAGCACTGCACCGGTATCGCAGAGGTGGTGGGGTCAACTCCCGTACAATCCTGAATTTTCTTCATGACTGGGATCATCATTCACTCCACATCTTCATACTTAGTTGAACTTGGTAAACTTCAAGTTGTACATGAGAAGCCAAATTGAGGTGAGATCCCGCATGACGGGCAGCCTTGCATTTATGTTTAAATTAATGTGCTTTTATATGGGGGAAAGAGAAGTCATAAAATAAAACAAAATAGGACGCTTTTGGATTTCGCTGCGATGTCCTCTCCGCCCCCCTTCAGCCACACTCTCTCAACTCTTAAAACTGGAATTTCATTGCAATTTCATTGGAATATGTCCAAGTTTTTTATCTAAGTAGTGAGAAAACAATGTGTCGTTTCTCTTGTTTCTGAGTTCCAAGCCAACTCTGTTCTTAACATTTCGTAGTCTAGTTAATTGACTAAGTGATTTCATAATTTTCAAGCGCTACAACAATCAGGCCGATATTAACCAAGCTTAACAATTGTTGGGGCTTCTACCCATGCTAAGACATTTTTTCACTATCGAGAACGGGAATAAAAGTTGATAACAACGCCCAATAAAGGGTGCAAATACTGTTGCACTGTGCTTGCCTAATAACGTCAATTTACAATTATGCTTTGATCTCCTTGTCAAACCGAGCATGGAAATGAGTGTGATTCGGCAGCCAAATTGAAAGGTTTAAGGCGTTTCAAACAGCGATTATGGAGCTTAACTACTATATCTCCAAACAATTCGGCCCATTTTCGCCTATTTTTGACTTAAGCCGAGATTCCCCCAAAATGTTTCCGAAAGTCATGTAGCGAAATTGGTGCATTTCGTTGACATTACGTTTTATAAGCTACAAGCAAATGGAAAATGAGCCTAACGAAAAAAGCGTTTTATTTTATACTGGGGTTTGTTTCACTTCCATCAGGAATTTTGTGGTTACAGATAGGGGTTGATCTGTGCAAAGTTGTAATGCAGGTGTGGTTTCGTTGCCATTGACAGGTATTATCATGGGTCATTCCGTGTCTGGTTCAAAAGGCGATGGATTGTGCGACGGTTACGGATAAAGATACTTTACTATTCTGTATGGCGTTGGGCTAGAGTCCGCCGCAGACGATTGTATATCACTTACCACAGAAGACCTATACCAGTAAAACTTCGCTACGGAAAGGTTATGTTAAGACGGCTTCGTCAATGGAGAACAATAAGAAGAAGATATGGACGAAGAAGGAGAAGAATGATAAGAAGAAAAAGACGACGACGTAGGAGAAGACGGGCGAGAAAGAGGAGGAAGAGGAGACGAAGACGACGAAGGAGACGAAGACGCAGACGAAGAAGGCGCAGAAGACGAAGAAGAGGCTTGTTACGGAGAAGGCCAAGGCGATATGGTAGGCGAAGGCGGAGACGTCGAGGAGCGCGAAAGAGACGAAGAATGATCAGGCGAAGGAGGAGAAGGAGAAGACGAAGGCTTCGAAGACGACGACGTGTCAGGCGCAAACAGAGGCGACTGCAAAGACGAAGACGGCTCAGTCGCTTACGCTTCCGTTTCCAAGGTCGATGGTGTAAAGTGATCCGATGGCGCGGCAGATACGTCTTCAACTATAGAGGAAAGATAAGACGTTTAAGGTACTGTAGACGTTTACCCCTCATTAAGTCAAAGAAAGGTCTTAAGGCTGGTTTTTACTAAACGACGTAAACATGGTATGCATGGCATATGCAAAAGCACAAAATGAAGTATAAATTAACACAGCACTCTGAAATGTGATCTCAAAACTGTTCAAGTGAACTGTTTTCCTTGTTTTGTGATAGTATTGCGGGATAAATCACATCTTTCATTCATTCCAAGCGCTAGAAATTCACCACCATCTCACTCTATTCCAGCTATCGACCTTCAGATCTTAGTTGCATGCGGGACGTTTGTCGCGTCAACCTAGTTAAACGGCGTAAGCTTCCACGAGCCTCCTTTAGCTCCTTGGGAGAGTATATCAACTATTAATCGGACGGTCATAGGTCGGACTTTCTTTGGGAGAGCTAGGAACTAGTACGTGTCTAGCGGTTTTGAATAAACCACGTTTTTCCTTTATTCACCACGCCTAAACTTTAGCATCTCACCTCACATCTTTGTAATTCCATGCTTACGCTCAGATGGATAGAGTTTTCTTAACCTCAAACACGTTACTGATCCAAAACTCCCACGTAGTCACGAGTTCTTTCATTGTTCTCATTGCGATTTTTATCAGCACTACTGATTAGTGTCGTATATTTATTTTCACTTTGTGGCTTATTTCGTAACTGGTGATGGCTGTTGCAATGGCCGAAACCTGTCTTCGAAATTAAAAAGTGTTGTGTTTTTCTTCTGAATTTTAACTTACATCCTGCAGTCAAGATGTTCTGTTTTTCCTTGCGTTAACAGATTCCACAGAGGCAGGATTATTGTGCGAACGAGACGAGGCTGGCGATTCGCAGGTTATATCAGGACACTTCTCAAGATAAGAGTGAACGGAAAATACACAAGCATACGAAGATATAGACGACAGGATACCATACGGTTCAGAGGACTTTACTTACCGTTCCGAATTAAACGAGGAAAAGTCTATCTGAGAAGACGAAGGTTATGGAAGAGACTAAGGAGACGTCGACGATTTGGCCGCAGAGGAAGACGCAGAGGCGTTAGGCGGCGACGTCGAAGAATGAAACGGCGGAGGGTGATACGAAGAAGGAGACGATACAAACGTAGACAGCGGAGAAGGCGACGGCGACGAAGGAGGAGAAGAAAACGGCGAAGGCGAAGGAAGAGACGCCGAAGACGAAGGCGAAGAAGACAAAGACAGCGTTCTAGATTACGCGTTTATTTCAGAAGGAAGTGGTGTTACGTGACCAAGAAACGAGGACGTCTGTACATCTATTACAGAAGAAGACCGTTGAGAGTCAGGTAAAGTAAACAAGCGGTATAGTGTTACCACATGACTGTGGTAAAATGGGTTACTTACTTATGTGTATTGTCTAACTTCTACTGGTTATGTACTATGTAAGTGCTGTGAGCTTCAGCTGACCTCATCTATTTAGGTTTGAATGTTCACCGCGAGGTCTGACGTACTCCTCCATACTGTTTTAGACCTCAGTAGTTGAGTAGAGCACAACCTCGTTCCCAGGGCCCTCTCTCTCCCTTCCTAGAGAAAGTACCTTGGTTGCGGCTGGTCACGTGTCCATGTAAGCAAATCAAACCGCACATAGGGTGGGTCCTTGACTTAGTTGAGACGTACTTTAACTTTCCTGCAACTCTCTTCTATCATTTTCCCGCAAAAATCTAGCAGACACGCGACCAGCAGCAATTAGGGTACTTTCTCGAGGGAGGAAGAGAGAGCACCCTGGGAACGAGGTTGAGTAGGGCACTGTCCACTCCGGTAAACAGGGACACAGAAACATTGAGATATTCAAAACATCGTTACATGCGATTATTTTAGAGGCTTGCGGTGACATGCAACCCACTCCCTTCTTAAGAAGCGCGCCGAGAATTTGGAGTTTTAGCGAACGAAGGATCGTTTAAATGTCAAGGCAGCGGAGTAAAAAAATTGACAACTTTTTAAAGTTTCGGTTTAAAATTCGTCGCCTTCCACACGACACGTTTTCTGTTAATTTATGTTGCCTTGGAAATCGATTTTAGTAGTTCTTCGTTGCCCTGGCGCGTTAAATTGTCAATGTTTTTTTCCCTTTGGGAGTGAAATCTTGCCAAATTTGAAATAATTTCATCGGCTTTGCTTCGATTGACGTCCAATAAGATCACAAGCCCAGCTTCGTATTTCGCGGAAATGTGGACAACTGAACCAGCTAGAGGATGTAAGCTCTCTGATGATATCATCTGTGTGGTATGCAGAAGCATTTATGAGGGCATTCCTTTAAAGTTACCATAACGGTTATGAATACAAGTGCGAAAGTTCAGTTTCACAAAAAATAGGCTTGGAAAATTATTAGAATTTGGACAAAACGCGCATGAAATTATTTTGTAATTGCACTCGTCATCATTTGATTACACATACTAAGCAGCCTGGTGTTTGTTAAAATCAAATAGAAAAATGACGGGAGGTTTTTCTTCGCGGACGAGTTCTATCCATCCGGGCATTTTCAATATTGAACATTTTCAGTGTCACGTACTCAGTGAGGTAAAATATAATTTCACGGTATTAGGTGTTACAGAAACGCGATTATGCGAAGGCGAATCTATTGATTTTATACCACAACTACCTGGCTATTGCTTTGAATTTGTTAAAACCCCGTTGTCTGCCGGGGGTGTTGGTCTTTTTATTAATGAGAACTATAAATATCGAGTCTTAGAACGCTCTACCAATTCCTCTTATCAAGCTTTGTGGATTGAAATTTTACTACCAAATCACAAGAAAAATATCTGTGGCATTGTTTACCGACAACATAATAATGCAGATCAATTTCTTGACTATCTTTCGGACTCCCTCGAGTATTTCAGTAATCATAATAACAAAATATATCTCATGGGAGATTTTAATATAGACTTGCTAAAATATGAAAACTGTAAATACAGCCAGACACTGTTTCAGTGTATGCAAAGTTTTTCTATGCTTCCTACAATTGATAAACCAACACGAGTGTATGGGTCCTCAGCGACTTTAAGTGACAATATCTTCACAAATAACCTGACGAATAATATTTCTAGCGGCAATATCGTCACCGACACAACCGATCATTTTTCGCAAGTCTGTATTGTCAATGTAAACAAGCAAAAGTTACCACATACAAAAAAGACTAAATTTAGGGATTATTCCAGCTTTAATGCTAATGAATTCTTGAATGATTTAAGTGCAATAAATTGGGAAGAGGTTTCTGGTAATTGCGACGTAAATAAGTCGTTCTCTCACTTTTATAAAACTATAAATCATGTAGTTAATAAACATGCACCGTTCAGGGATGTTTCAGTGAGAAAACTAAAAATGCTAACTAAACCTTGGCTAACTGCTGGACTAAGGAAATCTATAAAGGTGAAGAATAAATTGTTCTTTGAATCAAACTGGCCGAAATATAAAATGTATAGAAATAAGTTAACAACCCTCATTCGATTGAACAAACAACGTCACTATCAAAGGTTTTTTGACTCTAACATAAAAAATATACGATCGACATGGAAAGGTATTAACGAAATATTAGGAGATACGAAGAAAAGGAAGAAATCAAAAAGAATTGACTTCATTCGAGCATAGCGTTTTATCAGATGATTCTAAAACGATTGGTAACATACTCAACAAATACTTCTCGTCAATAGGGCAGAAACTTGCAACCGATATTCCTGAAGTTTACACTAATTTTTCTGATTATCTCGATCCACCTTTGCGGAACAGTTTTTATTTTGATCCAATTGTACCGCAAGAAATTGAAACAGAAATTACCTTGTTGCCATACAATAAAGCCCTGGGGTTTTATTCTACCCCTGTTAAACTGTTAAAACTTGCTAAATCAGTCATATCCATACCGTTAACCAAAAATTGTAACCACGAGAAGACGAAGACGAAACGTTACCTGAAAACTACCTGAAAACTTACCTGAAAACTATCGGCCAATTTCTTTGTTATCAATCTATAATCGTTTATTTGAGAAAATTTTATATCGTAGGCTGATAAAGTTTATAGACAAGAATGATATTCTTTATGATTTACAATATGGCTTTCGCAATAAACATAGTACCCAGCACGCGATTCTTGATATTGTGAACTCCATACATTCTAATATGGACAATAGAAAGTACTCTTGTGGAATATTTTTAGATCTTAAGAAAGCATTTGATACCGTTAACCATGAGATTCTTTTGACTAAACTTGAACACTATGGAATAAGAGGAGTTATAAATTCTTGGTTTAGATCATATCTTTCGGATCGCCGACAGTCGATTGAAATAGAGAAATGCATATCTGAAAATGAAACGATCGTATGTGGAGTGCCTCAAGGCTCTGTACTTGGACCCTTGTTATTTTTGTTATATATTAATGACATCCATAAATCTTCCAAGGAATTTACTTTTCATCTATTCGCAGATGATACAAGTCTAACTTATGCAAATGACAACTTACGTACTCTTGAACTAACTGTCAATAATGAACTTGAGAAAGTAAGTGCATGGCTTAATGCTAACAAACTAACGCTCAACGTCAAAAAGTCTAATTATGTAATTTTTCGTCCGCGCCAAAAAAAAATACTTTTCATTCCTCAAATTAAGATTTTTAATCCAACTTTAAATACTCGAGTAACTCTAGAGATGAAGGACTTTGTTAAATATTTGGGCATAATGATTGATTCTGAACTATCATGGAAGCATCATATTGACTTTATCTGTCACAAAATTAGTAGATCGGTTGGAATAATTGCTAAAATGAGGCATTACATTCCACGGCATCTTCTTTTAAATTTATATCATACACTTATTTCTCCTTATTTAAATTATGGTATCTGTGCATGGGGCAACTGTCCACAGACCTACCTCAATAAGATACTTGTTCTGCAAAAACGTGCTATAAGATTGATCTATTTATCTAAACCCAGAGACCATGCAATCCCTTTTTTTATTGAAGCAAACTGCCTTCCTTTGCAGTCCTTGTTTTTTCAACAGTTAAGCTATTTAATGTATGACGTTCATGCTAAGACAGCTCCTAAAAGTCTTCTCGATAAGTTTGCGAAAATCAATACAAAACATTATAATACGCGATTATCTACAAAAGAATGCTTCTCTGTTAAATTCTCTAGAACCGAAAAAATGAAAAAATCTTTTACTAGAATTGGTGTGTCTATTTGGAATTTATTCCACTTTCTGTTAAGACTCTTAAAGTTTCTAATTTTCGTAAAAAAATTAAATCACTACTCCTTAATGTTCTAGGTAATGAAGATAATTATTTGAATTTTAATTATTTAATAGAATATTTTGTGAAGTTAACCTGATATGTTGTATATACTTCCAGTCGTAATTTTAGTCTTTTTCAAATAACAAAATCCCTTGTACTTCAATTTATATGTAAGGTGTTTTCTTTCTGTATGCCTTTGTAATTCTCTTTTGTTTTTGTAATTTAATAACGCCTAAATTAAAGTCTTGTCCTGCCTAGATTAGCATTATAGCTATTTGCAGGACGTGAAGTATTGTAAACTTTATATTTCTTTAAATAAATACATTGTTGTTGTTGTTGTTGTTGTTAGGATGAACCCTGTTGCCTGATAGGTAGTGTCTCTGCGCAGATGATCACAATCACGTCACGTGATCAATATTTGAACCAATCAGCCTGGTTGTCACAAGTGACTGACTGGTGGTGCACTCCACTTGATTTCCCATTCTAATTGACTCCTGTTTTATTTAAGGTTCCTCCGACGTAGAGTATTGGTATACATCGGACGACGAAGATATTACTCGAGGCGCTTCCAAGTTGTAATACTGAAGAAATGGAACAACGTTCGTGTGATCCGCCGTGGATATCGAGTACGCTACCGTAGAAGGCTCAGGCGTTTGAAGATCTACAGAAATGGAGCCGTGGCCTTGAAAATTAAACGAAGGTGGAGGACATACGGACGAAGGCGTATATCCAGAAGAAGACGACGACGAACAAGAAGGAGAAGGCGATTGCGCAGAAGGAAAATGAGGAGGAGGAGGAGGATAAGACGCAGAAGAAGAATGAAAAGGCGAGCCCGGAGAAAGAGAAGGCGAAGAAGAAGACGGAGAAGACGGCGCCGAAAGAGGCGGCGAAGAAGACGGCGAAGGCGGTACGGACTTCGAAGAAGACGACGAGGACGGCGTGGCAGGAGAAGGCGCCGTTGTGTGATGAAGTTCCGTTTTCACAGACGATGGAGGAAGGTGTATCGACGAAGAGGGCCTAGATTCCGCTATGGAAGAAAGATGATTCGAATAAGGTGCGATAATTATTTAGTCATGTGATAGAACGTTTGTGTCGGGTTTCTCTCGTTGTTACGGAAGCCATTTTTCGTTGTGACGTGGTGCAAATTTCCAAAATTTCTTGTATGACGTCAATTGAGGATGTTAAAGGGGCTGTGTAACCTTTCAGTCAATGGGAAACTATTGTAAACGGCTATTTTAACTATTCTTAATTCTGTCCGTCACGCGCAGCCAAGATACAAATGGATACCAAATTCTGCCCTTGCGTCTTAGTAATATCTTTTTGAAGCTCGTTCTTTCCTTAAAATTGACTAAAAACTCATGGCATTGATGATCCAGAAGCAAATCACGATTGAGAAACAGCCCAAATGTGCATGACCTTCAGCCAATTTTTGACCAAAATAGGGGTTAATTCAACACTAAGACACCATCCTTTTTTCCTTTACCTTAAACTAGCGCATGTGTGTTTCGCCCAAAAGTGTTTGTCCAGTACAGAGCCTGTGATTCTTGTGTGTCGACAACACTGCCTGGTTGTGACCGAAGGGGAAGTTCACTGTAAATTCGAGGCGTTTGTGTTTCATTCTATCTTTAAAGGGGCGATGTCGCTAACCGAGTGAAAAAAAAATACTGATTTATTCATTTCATTCCTTTTTTGATCACTTAGTTGTTTTAAACGGTTACTCATACGTGTGTTTAACTTAGGATGGCCGTGATGGAAGGGCATTGTAACTTGTCAATAACGTAAAATTTTTTTTTAGCTTTTTCGCTTCTGCCTTAAATGTTTTTAACGTTATGAGGGTTTGCTTGACACGGTAGCAAACATCTTGGGTCTTTCGTCATAATTTTTAGGCGTCTAATTTCAGCACAGTTTTAAACTCAAAAGAAGGAATTGTCCTTGACGTTGCAGTCAGAGTAAGATTCAGATGAAGAGTGTTATGGCGTGTTTATGATCTGCTGATCCCTAAAATGCCTGAAGGTTGAAATTAAATTAAGAATTTCTTTTTCCTCAGACTACTCTTTGAACTTCTCTAAGTAAGGAAATATGAAGTGGTTTTACCGAAGGAAGAGCAAACCACAACAAGTTGTTTGCCATTTTCCCCAGCCACAAGCGTGAGACTTGAGACTTACACGCGCGCGCACAAATTATTGCGTGTGTTTTTTTAAAAATCAACCGTTGTCTCTCCTCACGCATTGGTTGTTGTCGTGCGCAACTTTAAATCGTTTTCACACCACTGATGAAGGGCTAAGCCCGAAACTTATGGTATGTCTTTCAAACTACTTTTTGGCACTTCACTACCTTTTGTTTTTAACATACTCAACAAAATGCACGACAACAGCGCGAGCAAAATGACGCGTACAGTTTAATGACAGAGGCATGACGCTTACACTGTCCTATTACACTGTCCAATTACAAGCATGACGCGTACACTGTCCTATTAGGGCTCAAATCGGGCTGCTGATAGCCAATCGCGCTCGAGAATTTTGTTATAGTTTTTTGTTATAGTTTTGATTAGTAATAGTAATTGGACCGAGTGGAGTACAATTCAGGGAGTAATCGGGCGAGTAATTTCAAAATCAGACGAGCGCGAAGCGCGAGGCTGATTTGAAAATACGAGCGCGATTACTCCCTGAATTGTACGACACGAGGTCCAATTACTAATTAATCGTATCTATAACAAATGTCGGAATTAAAAATTTCTTTTGGGAAGGTCTTTTGAGCGAAAACGTCTGCAGCGCTTTCCATATGTTTTGAAAACTGCAGGAAACGTTTGCAAAGGAAGCCATTAAAGCGCGCGTAATTGACGTGAAAATCACGTGGGTATCCAATTACAAGTATCCAATTACAAAAAGTTCAAATTGGATACCTGTAATTGGACACCCACGTGATCGCGCGCCGATTACGTGACAAATAGGCGCGCGGAGAACCAATCACGATCGAGAATTTTGTTATAGATACGATTAAATGGGTAATCCAACTTTCTCATGAAATATCTTAGTGGGTAACATTTCTCCTTTAAGAGTTGCTGTTATTGAGTTGTTCCTCTATTAAACTTCACTAGGACTTACCGAGGCCGAGTCTACATGCGGCGCAGGAACAGATGGATCCCTGTGCGGCGCAAGAACATCATTAAGATCTATTTTAGGTATAGATGGAGAACTACGTTCTACAGCAGAAAAGGCCTTACTTTCCGCTACAAACGGAGAAATATTAGAGCCAGCATACGTCGCCGAATCAGGTATTTGTCCAGACGTGGTTGGAGAACACTTACAAGACGATTCCGCCGGCGGCGACGATTTGGACGACGAATCCGAAAATACGGGCGACGAAGAAGAGTGACGAGAAGGCGACGTAGACGTCGATACAGGAGAATACGAAGAACCAGGAGAAGACGACGACGAGTGCGTAGACGAAGGCGGTACAAGCGAATCAGAAGGAGAAGAAGAAAGATTAGAAGAAGGAGACGTCGAAGGCGAAGGAGGAGGAGAAGACGGAGAAGGAGAAGACGGAAGATACGAAGACGAAGACGCCGACGTCGACGGCGACAGCGTTACAGCGTACTGAAACTTAGATACATAGCAAATGGTATAGGGTCTACCGCCACAATCGTGGACTGTTCTTCCTATTCAGAAGGAGGCCAATACGAATCAGGTATAGATGACGCATTGTTGATTTTGTAACCTAGCCTCTTAGGGCGTGTCTTAGTTGCCATAAGACCTAGGGCGGAAATGACAAAAAACAGCAGCTTAGTAACAGGCTCTCTGGTGACTTTCGTTTAACCCTTTGGCCCCTGATATGAACGTGAAGATTCTCCTCATTGTCTCCCTATATTTCTTATTGCATCTGTGGGGAGAATTTGTTTTTACTGCTTTGGTGGTGATGGTGAAGGTGATGGTGATGGTGGTGGTGATGGGGATGTTGGTGGTGACGGTGACGGTGACGGTGACGGTGACAGTGACGGTGATGACCTAACTTTTATAATGCGCTAATCCATTTGAATCACAAAATACCTGCACCTAATGAAAGTGATTTTCAAAAAGGATAACGCGCTGCAATCAATCTGTCTTTGGTAACAATGTTTTAAAAGAGCATACCAAGGTCTAAAAACATTTAGAATTGATAAAAAGAATTTAAAGCAATTCTAAACAGACGCAGTGTCTTCAATAAACGTTTTTAAAAACTTAGTTCCATATATTGTAAGCAGAGATTAGATGCAGCTAACTTTTCGTACAGAGTATTTCACCATAAAGTGATTCGAAAAACCTGGTATAGCGTGTTGAGCGACACTGCAGAAAAGCTTTGGAAATTAGAAATGTTCAAGTGTCACCATTGCTAGGTTGACCAACTACGTCACGTTTGCGTGAGTTACGGTTTTGAAGTGGTGATTACCGTGTTTAAATGCAAGCTTTCAAAGAGAAAACCAGGAATTTGGATTCGAGGGTATTTAATAAAAAGGCCGCTGTAACAGTGTAAAATTTGATTTTTATTACAAAACTTGCATATTAAAATCAAAGTATTATAGACGAAACAAATTCGGCTAGCTCACACCAAAATATTCCGTCTCCGAAATAAAGGAATGTCTCTAACTTTTTTGCAATTTTGAGGAACTTGCAATTGCATCTTAAACCACTTTACAACTCGGTGCGTTTTTATCTTCAATCGCCAAATTGCCCGCGAAATTGACTCCTTTTTTTTTTTCCTAGGTGTACCAGAGGCAGAATCTTTTTACGCCGCCGCGGGAGGTGGGTGTCATTGAGAAATCCAACCAGACGACTCATGCTAAGGGTCAGAAAGGTGTGGAGGCGAGTTGTGCGCTACAAACGGGTATTCCGCGTCCGTTACGGTAGGAGGAGATGTAGGATACGTATCCGTCGTGGAAGAGTCAGGGTAAGATACCGACGAACGTGGAAGAGAATTATCAGGCGACGCCGCGGATACCGAAGAAGACGAAGACGACGAATGAGAAGAAGACGCACGAGGCGACGCAGGAGAACGAGAAGACTGCGTCGGCGAAGGAAACGTCGTCGACGGAGGATACTAAGAAAACTAAGGCGGCTAAGAAGAAGACGACGACGAAGGTACAGACGAATCAGAAGACGCAGAAGGAGGCGACTTACAGGAAGAAGAAAGAGAAGAAGACGGTGGCGACGTAGAGGAAGGATTCCATACAAGCTGCGATTTTGGTACAGAAGGAAGTACCGAAGAGTCTTCCGAAGCAAGGGATACTTGAGTTTCCGAACAAGAAGAGGAGTAAGAAGAATTAGGTAAGGGGAGCTCTGTCACAAAACAAATTTAGCATTGAGTTTCTTAAGCGTTAACTAACTGGTCAGTCAGACTCAATTCGCGCGAAAGTATTTGTTTTATTAGAACATTTAATCGCGCGCACACTAATTCGTTGGCTGACGTTATAAACAACCACTTAATTTAAACTTGAAATGACCGTTACATTTGTACTTGAAAGACTTCGAAAACTCGTGTAACATCGCTGACAGGTCATCGCGAAAATTCCTGCCTAGCTAATTTCTTCTAGATTGGCTTAAATCTGGACTTTGTTTTTCCTTGTATGCCTTTTTTTTTATTGAAAAGAGTTTTCCAAGCTTAACGTTATTAAAGTTTTGTGATTTTTAACAGTACTTCAAGCTCAGTTTTGTTCTGCCTTTTTCAACGTTTACTGGCTTTTATTATTTTGGTCAAAGAATGTTTAGAAACTTGTGGTCAACATGATAACCGATATTTTTCTGTAATAATACACTGTTCTTGGGAAAAATGAATGTTTATGACAGTTTGTTGTAGCCTAAGGCTACCATTAAGCGTAGTTTGCGAGTTTGGTAGCTATTAATAGGTTCAAGCTGGTCATCATCACCGAGGAGGGTCAATTCTATTCTCAATTTTTAAAGCATTGTTTTAAACACGTTATAACTTGCCTTTTTTCCAGGGATTTCCAATTCTTATTTTTCGTTTAAAAATAATGATCTTATATATTTTTAGTGTAACTCATGAAAAGTCCGCGTTGGTACTCACTTTAGTATACTGCTAGCATTTTTGTAGTCGTAAGCTAAACTAAGCCGAATACGGAAAACAGGTTCGAGCGAGTGAACGCGCGTTCGTTAGTGGTTCTGGGTTGGTGGAAATTTACTTCTAATAATTGTTGGAGTACAAATAAAATTGTTGTTGTTGTTGCTGCTGCTCTGTTATAAGGTACGGGCTTGTTAATAGTCATCCAGGCCACTTGGTTTAAAGCAGATAACCTTTTATAGCGGATAAGTTATTACCCTAAGGATGTAAATGTATTGGTTGTAGTACTTTTGAGCCGTTGAATGGCGAGTTATCGAGTGGATATTTGACCAACGGGGCCTGGTTGGTGAACAGCGTGAAAAACGCCCTGAAGTTTACCGATCTTTCTAGCAAATACTGAATGTCACTGTTCAATTCTGAAGGGAATGACGATTTGTTGTACTTACCTGGAATAAAACATAGTACGGTATAAAATCTGTTTGTTCTTTTCCAGATGTCGGCGAGGTCGATGGAGTATCAAACGCGGAAGAACGTGGTTCAGGCAACCTCGAGGTAAAGTTCGCCTCTTGGTACGCACTACAAGAAGAGCAAGGTGGAGGCGAGTTGTTTACAGGAGGAACAAGTTGATGCTACGCTTCCGCCGAGGTTATAGAAGGGTATCACTCCGTCGGGGGCAATTACGGGTGCGTTACAAAAGGCTTCGAGAACAAAGAGGAAGAAGACGTAGAAGAAGGTATGGATTTAGACGAAGACGAGGACGAGGCAGATTTGGATTTAGACGTAGAAGAAGAAGGCGTGGAAGAGGCATACTTAGAAGGGTCTATCGAAGACGAAGGCGAAACTTGAGACGATTGCGGCGATTAAAAAGGCTGCTGAGAGCAAGGCGAAGGAAGCGACGCCGAATGATGAGGAGAATCAAAAGAAGACTCGGGAGAAGGAGGCGAAGAAGGAGAAGGAGAAGGAGACGAAGAAGAAGGACGAGACGACGCAGAAGAAGATATCGAAGGCGACGGCGACGTAGCGGTATGCGAATCTATTACGCCAGGAGATGGAGAGTTGTTATCAGAAGACGAAACACACTGAAGATTCTCATTGGAAGAAAATTGTACACAGTCAGGTAAAATACAAACTTGTGTATTGACGGTTATGAGATTTGTTTCTGTTTATTGACAGAACAGTAACAGAAGCTAGCGCTGTTTTTCATTTTAGAACTGAGTTACTCTGTATAAACCAACTCCGTTTTGCAATACTGTGAATTGGAATGCTCTCTTCGCTCGATGAGCAAAGTATTCACTCATTTTTTTGGTTTATTTCAAGATGTTCCTTTGGCAAACTCAGGATTTGGTACCGAAGGCGGTGGATCCGGCTCTCTCGACCCAGCAAACGTGTCCGACTATTTTATCGCAACCGCTGGAGAAGAATCATACTGAAAGGGCAAAGGTTCTTCCTTCGATATCTTGGAAGAGGAAGGCCAGTGCGCTTTATCAAGGGAATAATCTCGATTTTCCGAAAACGGCGATGGTACCGTGTGCTGCGAAAAGGCAGACGGGTTTCGCGACGCAGAATCGTGCGGCGACGAAAACGAAGGAACCGACGACGAAGAAGGAGACAGAGAAGGCGTAAGCGACGTCGACGAAGAAGACGACGAAGACGACGTAGAAGAAAGTCGAGGAGGCTGAGGAGGCGAAGGAGGCGAAGATGGAGTCGCAGAAAACGATACGGAAGGCGACGAAGGAAACGTAGGAGACCAAGACGTAAGTGCCCGCTTCGGCTTTACTTCAAAAGGCGACGGAGAAGAGCCTATCGCATTGGACGTCAGATGTTAATCCGATACAGGAGAAGGATGAGACTTATAAGGTAAAGACACTTGCACTGTCCACAATGCATTGCACACTTTGCAACTCATTAGCATTTACGGACTTGCAACTCGACGACAATAGTGAGATACCACAGGTATCCCACACAAAAATCCAATATTTGAAAGGAGTCGCGTTTCTGACGTAAAAAAATCATATAACCTGCAGAAACTGATTGTTATTGAAATAGGCATGTTCTGCTGCAGTGGACCTTCTGCTAAATCCGAAAACCCTAGACATAGAGATTCCGCTATAACAGAGCTGGCGCTTCCTTCATTTCACATTTAAACGTCCTGGCTCCTTGTTCAGTCCAACGTTCTCTGAAATAATTATGCCTCAAAATCGCATAATATTCCTTATAGCTTCAAGTAAGTTTTTATTACAATAATTTCACATATTCGTCAGTGATCCTCGAGAAAACGCGGCAAGAATTCTGAAAATGTTATGAAACTGGTATTTTTGCTTTACTTTTAGATTTTCAGTCATCATAACAATGTCAAAGGGGCGCTCAATAATTCTGAAGAGAAATTGGGAATATTGTTTTCATTCACTGGTTTGTTCATTTATTGTACTGACTTTTAAAGCCGCCATGTTGGTGTCCTACCGAGGGACGTATTATTTTTTGAAAGTTATTTTTCATGTGAAGTGTGCAGTGTAACCACGGTTTCTGCTTTTTAGAGGCCGGGTGAGAAGAGCACAAGAGTGCCTAACGTTCGTGCAGGCCAGTTTGGTGTTCATTAAACCTGGTGATTCTTAACACCGGTCTTGTTGGTGACAGTGACATATATCTCATAGTTTGCAACTATTACCCTACCTGATTCCACAAGTTTAAACGTGCGATGTGCAATTTGGAGTAGTCCTTACAGATGAAGTGCTCCTTGGAAATAGTAGTTTCGTTGTAAATTGACCAACATATTTTGATGACCAATTAAGGTGGCTCCTCTAACGCATCATGCTAACACAGTTGAGTAAGTGGATACTGGCTTTTTTATTAAGAGCTCCAACGTTTTTCTTGGTAATTTAGTCAAGAATGTGTTTATCTAAACGACATCAGTTTCAATTCACCCGTGTATCTCATTTCCCTGCAGGTGGCGCCGTGGAGTTTGTAGAATCCGTGTTAACAGAAGATGGTATAGGTTACGCAGGGTCGTAACGGAAGTGCATTACCGTGGAGTTTGGCTGAGAGTAAGAAAATCCGGACGACGCTTAGTAGTTTTCCGTAGGGGCAAGAAAAAGCAAATTAGAATCAGACATGGACGCGTGACCGTTTTCGTCCCCGCACATTTCGAAAGTATAGTAAAGAAGCCCAAGCCTAAACCCGTAAGAAGACCACGACGAAGACGACGTTACGGCAGAAGAGGACGGCGAAGAAGGCGCCGCTGGCGAAGGCGACTGCGACGTAGACGTCGAAGACGTAGACGGCGCTATATTCGTCGGTGCAGACGTGCTGTGTTTCGTTTCCGGTACCGTGGAAGTTGGAGGGCGATTATCAGATGGCGTGGCGCATACAGAATGCGCTACAAAGGGCGGTGGATACGTTTCCGGTAAATAATACAGTTCTTTGTCTAAAATATTAGAGCAGTTTTCAATTGAGTTTCGAAAGTAAACTGCATTTGCTTTAGTTTTGCTTTACCTCGCCCTGTGATTGGCCAGCAAACCTCGCGCCACTTTCTTAACCAATGAGAAGCAAAACTAAAACCAATCGCGATTTGTACGCGCGCATTTTCCCGCGCTTTGTACCGGTTACGTGAAATTGCTTTGAATTCTGATTGGCTCGTTGCACTGTGTGTCTGTTGTGATTGGCTGGAGTCATTGGTTTGGTTTTGGTTTCACGACACTGAATTGAAAACTGCTCTATGTTGTACATGAGTGTTTGTTTGTGTGTGTGTGCCGGTTTGTTTCTCGTTTTTTTTTTTTGTTTTGTTTTGTTTTGTTTTTTTTTTTTGGGGGGGGGGGGTAGGGAATTCCACCTTGATGAAGAAAGCTCAAACAAAATGCAAATTACATGTCATTGCTTAAGAACTGAAATACGTTTTGTTAAAGCAGTGAAAACGTAAAGCTTGTGGGATGTGGCTGGAGTGACAAGGATATACCTCACAAATTAATGTGAATTGGTAAGCTGAAGCCACTCTAAAGGCACTAAGGCCACATGGTAGCGGGCATTACCCCTTAAATCTACCAAAGCAAAGATTGAGCCCAAGCATTAGCAGCCATGGACAGCTGTTTCGGCCTTGTTAGGCCTCATCAGCATGGCATAGCTAATGCTCAGGCTCAAGTAGCCACATATCCATAAAACAAGCAGTGAAAACGTAAAGCTTGTGGGATGTGGCTGGAGTGACAAGTCTAGTTCAGAAATGAGTGCACTGTTTCATTTTTATATTTCATTTCATTTCACATTTATTGTGCTACCTCATAAAGATATAATTGCACACAGTCAGCGGTCGTAGAGTTAATTAATTACGACAGTGTTAAGTAGTTACAATGAATGTGATACGATGTCATAGAGTTCATTAATTACGATGATATGATTCTTAGCAAATAATTCAAGCTTAACTGCTTTGCTATAAAACGTGTGGCCTGTATCACAGAGCGGTGACTCGGTCGTGCAGCTAAAGTTATTCACGAGAAAGGAAAATCTATGTTTTTGTCTTGCTACGGATTTTGAAGTACACAGATTTAATTGAGTACTCTTTACTTTCATACAGATATCGATCAGGCAGATTCTTCAGAGTATTTTACAAAGGAAAGCGGCGCATAATACGACGAATCACACGTCGTTTCAAGATCCGCGTGGGCTATAAGCGTTGGTCGTTCATTCGACGACGGCGCGGAAGGCTCGTGGTTCGTTGTCGAGGACGTTACAGGCGATTTAAGTTAACAAGAGGAAGAATAAGGTTACGCTTTGGCGGACGCTGGAAGATATTGAGACGAAAACCGCGAGGAAGACGACAACGGCGGAAATGGAGACGCAGACGCCGCCGTCGAAGAAGACGAAGAATAAGACGGAGACGTCGTAGGTACCGAAGACGCGTTAGACGAAGGCGGCGGCGTAATATTCTTCGATTCCTTCATGGCCGAAAATGGATAAGAGTTTACCGCTGGGGAAGATTCCTGAGAGCGCGAATCGGACGCACATGGACAAGAGTAAGGTAAGGAAAATAAAGGTATTTATTGAGTGTCGAAAGTAATACGCATTTGCTAGTGATTGGCTAGTAAAACAAGCGCCACTTTCTCAACCGATGAGAAGCAAAACCAAAACTAATTATGACTTGTACGCGTGCATTTTCCCGCGCTTGGCCTCCGCTACATGTAATTGCTTCAATTTCTGATTGGCTCATTGCGCTGTTTACATCAGTTGTGATTGGTCAGAATGATTACTTTGGTTTTGGTTTTACGCCACTCAATTAAAAAGCGCTCTAATATACAATGAAAGTGCGATTGCTGCCCAGTTGTCAGTGTCATGAATTTATTCCATTTGGTTGTCAGAGGTACCTTAACTGTCTGTAAAACGGCACGAGCTATCATAACATGTGCGCTACAAAACTATGATTATTCCTTCCTTCCTTCCTCCCTCCCTCCCTCCCTCCCTCCCTCCCTTCCTTCCTTCCTCCCTCCCTTCCTTCCTTCCTTCCTTCCTTGATTGATTGATTCATTCATTCATAGGTTCTGGCGAGGTAAGATTGGGATCAGATATGGAAGACGCTATCGCTGGTTGAGAAGGCCTGTTCAGTTCCGATTCGGTCGACGCTGGCGACTGGTGCGATACTATCAAGGTAAACCTCGTATCAGGTTTAGGAGAGGACTGAGACGATTCCAAATCATCGGCGGCAGCTTTAGAATATTCTACAGAAAGGCGTGGTTCAGACCCAGGTCCCGCAGGTCCATAACCAGACGAAGACGTAGACGTACCCGCAGGAGGTGGCGTCGAAGAAATAGGCGAAGAAGACGACAACGACGCCGACGAAGACGACTAGGAAGGCGTAGAAGTCGCAGATGGGTGATGCGCGTTATCTTGTGGAGACGCTATAGGTATATTTTCAGGCGAGGACGGCGTCTTCTCCTTCGTTACAAAGGAGTAGATAGATCAATCAGGTAAGCGGTACTAGCCTAATGTTAGAGTTGTGAACGTTGCGTGAGATGTGTAAGCATAATGTTTAAGGCGATGAACTCAATCTGGTGAACAGTCAACCGACTTGTTTTCTGTCCTTGTCTACTCTAAAGACGACCTTTGTAACAAGAAACTCTAACGGTATTTTTAAAACTTGAAAACTGTTAAAAAAAATAAAAATAAAAAAAACTCCGCGTTCAAAACTATTTTTAGTCTTGTCAACAGTACATCTCTTCTCCTCTCTTGTGGCAAACCTAAAAGTATTTTAATTAAAACGGCCAAACTATAATTAATCCGTAATTCTCAAAGCTCAGCTTTGTTGTCGGCACTATTTATTGAGTTATCACGTACGATCCACAGTTTTGTCGCTCGTGGACACTAGTAGTCCCATCTCACTTTACTATATCATCTTTTTCATATACGTAAATCCGGAGAACTTTGTTTAGTTCCCGTTCACTACATGTAAAATCGGGGCGTTTTTTTAATTGAAGAGGTTTACTTTGCCTACTGGAAAGGCGTCGAAGAGCAGATGTGAACCACACTTCCGACTTCCCTTCGCAAAGCGTTGTGCGCTGTAGTTTAGCTTTCAAAAAATGGTCGACCAATTAAACTCAACAGTCCATATTTATTTTTGGTAATACTCACCATCATGCTGTGGTTTTGCAAATGTCCAATCTTTAATTGTTTTTTTGGTTCCCTTATAAACAGTTACCGTGCGGGAGTATTGAGAATGATATACAGAGGAAAGCGAATCATCATCAGGCGTCGGCCTCAACTGTTCATCAGACGACGGTGGTGCCGTACAAGGCGGTACAGAGGTCGCACCCAAGTCCACATAGGAAGGAGATGGTACGCAACCAGGTACAGGCCTGGGGGGTTCTTGTATCGCAGAAAGAGGACTTGGAGAAAGATCACTAACAGACGCCGCAAAGGACGAAGAAGACGCCGTCTGCGCAGACGCAAGTTCGGACGCTACAGACGCAAACTACGCAGAATCAGGCGTTACAAACGACGGATGATGCGGCGATTGAGGCGTATTCGACGATATAGGCGGCGCACCAGCCCTTTCAAGATTTTCTATCAAGGAAAGACACGAACAGTGTACAAGTGGCGAGGAAGATTAACCTTCCGCTTGGGAGGCAGGCGACGAAGAATCAGGTAAAAACAAAAGAGAAACAAAAACAAAAATGATACCTATAAAAAGGATTTGCTGAAAACTAGTGACTCTAGTTTTCAATGGTAAACTATACATTGAATGGTTGACTTTGGCCGGTCGAACCCCTCTAGGAAAAGTGATAACGTCGTTAAATTTCTATTAGTAATCGCATTATTGTGACTTCAACTAGTGATTTATACTAATAGCGATATTTCACAACACCATCAGAATTCAGGCATGTGTAATTTGAAAAAATTGCAACTGATGTAAATCCTTCCATAATTGCACGGGAAATGTTAGTATTTTTCACGCATCTTTTGACGTGAAAAATCTTGACTGGCACGCTATATTTAAATCTAAGCAGAAGCTATTTGGGTTGAAAGAAAATAGACTAAAACTATAGGAATCGCGATATTTTCAAAAGCGAAAGCAGGCGCAATGTGAAAGGGGGAAAGAATTGGCTATAAGAACCTCCATTTTTTAATCACATTTCGACGAACAATAATGTAAGTATTCGCTTGTTAAGCTTCAGCTTCTTCAACTGTGTAGCAGATCCTTTAGCGTAAAAATACAGAAGAGTGTAAACCTTCACGTGTTCACGTGTTGCCTCTCACTTGAGTAAATCCAGTTGGCTCTCCAAAGAAAAAGAAGGCATGTATAGATAACATGTCAGATATGTACCTGCGTATTTTTCCTTTCTTGTGTGCCTGGCTTTTCTAGCCCCTATCATAGGGGCCATTCCAGGAAGTAAGTACTCTATTTATGTGTGAGTACGAAGAAGGGTTGTTGTTATTAGTACTAATAGCCTTATATTCACTACTGATTTAACTGTTTTACCGTTATTATTAAATGTTACATCAGGTTCAAATATGGCAAGCTATATTACCGCTTGAGAAGGGCTTGGCGACGCATCCGTGACAGGAAATACCGTCTGTTTGTCTACCGACTGAGAAAATGGAGAAGGGTCATTCAACGCGGACGAAAGGTGTTCACTCGCGTTGGGCGGAGGGTGACATATATCCGTATCACATACAATAACATCTATTATCGTAGAGGAAGGAAATGGCTTCGAATCAGACCGAGAAGGCGTGTCAGAGCCCGTTGGCAGTGGCGAAGACGGTTCAGAATAAGGCGTTACGGCGTAATGCGTGCGTATGTTTTCAGGGCTTGGAGAACGGTTTATTCGAGGCGGGGAAGGTTCTATTTCCGCTATGGACGTAGAGCATTCTACCTGAGGTAAGAAGAGATATTCAGCCTGACAGCTTTTTAGGCGTTTTAATTTAGAAATAATAGTACAATTTATTAAAGTCAAGAAGGTAGGAGAAAATTAAACGTTTTTTTCCAAAATATAGGAGAAGCATCTCCAAAATTTGGCAGAACTATATTTGGGCCGTTTGCGGCCCTTGTAAACAGGGAGTTTAAGCAACGACTGCGGCCACACCAACTGATAGACACCACATTACAACTGCTTTGCGATTATCTCGCAACTCATTCAAGTTGTACAAAGTGGGCGACTAAACAGGAATTAAATTGTTACAGAGGTGAGAGGTCGAATCAAACATTCACCGTTAAGTGCTCCGCCAAGTGCTCAACAAAGCCTTTAACTTGGTTATTTCACTTTGTTGATTTGCAAAACACGGTAAAGAAATGTGCCAAAATTTACAAAGACGGTGCATAACTATTGTTTTTGCTTAGTAGATCTATTGTTTTTCGGCTGCATTCTTGCTGCCATTGCCGCCCTCGTTAGGGTATTTGTTAACAAGTGTTCACCATCATTTTTAACATTACTCGATACAAACTTTTTTTTTTCGCAAAGTGGTACTCAAAATCGGTGATGGTGTCCGTTCAGCGAAAGAAAGGAGTTACCCTACTTTGTTTGTATCTTTCTATGGTGACCTCAAATCAGATCCAGACGTACTTGGCCAAAAAGATAACCAAGGAATTTCTCAGCAATGTAGGCCAGTTTCTTGAGAGAAGACATCGCAGAGCTCTTTCATAACCTCCTAATTCAAATTAAGGGTTACCGTATTTCTTGTTACAACAGTATCAAACGAGGAGTGGCCGGATATCGCCGCGGAAGAAGATGGTATCGAATCCCCACAAGGAATCTAAGAGTTCGCCTGAAAAGACGTTACTACCCAATCAGACGCGTCCGCAAAACCCTTCTAGTCCTCTACCGCCGAAAGATGAGACCACTTCGATTCATATACGGCAAAGTGAGATACTATTTCAAGCGACGATGGCGGCGTCCTTCCACACGCCGTGGCCGTCGTATAAGAAGACGTCGAAGACGCAGGAAACTGAGAAGGTATTGGAGACGGTACAGACGTCGCAGGCTCCGCCGTCGACGCAGATACGGTCGACGCAACGGTATGGTGTTCATCAACTACGGCAAAAGATTCAGAAGAGTTTATAGGAAAGGACGACTGCTCTGGTTCCGTGTTGCACGAAGAAGTACGGTCTAAGGTAAGAAAGATTTCCGACTGTGGGAATAGCATGTGTATCAAAATGAAGGAGGTGTTGATTGTTTAAGGGTTATTTCTGCGCAAAATGTTTGACAAAGTAACTTGGCCCTAAAACAAACTGCTCTAAGAGCACCTAAAGGAAAATGTAGTTTCTCGAAAGAAGAACAAACTGACCATAGGATCAGATCCTGCAGATTTTTCCAAAACCGTGTTCTATTTATTTTCTTGTCTAGCGGTAAGAACTGGAATAAATAAGCTCATGATTTCACGTTGCAACCATTTCCACCCCGGCCGTACCCAGCCAAAGATAATAAATAGTCGCTGAGCACTGTCAGAGTAATCGTAAACAAAATTGGACCGTTACTTTAACGTGTCCGTAGATACATTAGTGTTTTTTTTTGGTGGCCATTCAATGTGATATGAATATAGGTGCTGAATTAAAAAAGTCGATGTTCGCGGGAATCCAACCCTAGCTCTATCTGAGCCCCAATTTAGCTACCAAGTCAAAAGGGAGCTGACGTAACCCAAGTGTTCGCCTAACCTATACATCCGCAATACATGAAAATGAGCGCAGTTGGTGTGAGCACAATAATCAGTGCCGATATAGTGATTTCATCTCGGTATGTTCCAATCCCGAGAATCAGATCATAGCTTGATTTTGAGGCGCTTTTTGCAACTGGTAGTGTTCTACGCAACTGCATGCGAGCGGCTTTCAATCGTGACATGAAAAGTTCAACTCCGAACCACCGAGACACACTTTAGGCTTTTGACAAAAATGAAGGTGTCTAACTGAACATGTTGCTAGTGATGAATCATTTTCTTTTTCTAAATAGTTCCTCATATTTTTTTTATATAGAATCCGAAGAGGAAGGATCTATGTACGCCTTCGCAGATGGCGACCTCTTAGACGTCTCGTTCGTCGGTTGAGAATACACATCTACAATAGATGGCGCTGGATCTACCCTCGAAAAGGACGGTTTATTGTCTACTACAAGCAAAAAGGAAGACCAATCCGCTTCAGACGAGGAAAGGCAAAGATCTTTGTGGGGAGGAGATGGACAGGATTTGTCCGAAAGAAGACCCCCGTGAAGCTGCGACTTCGGTACGGAGGGGCTTGGAGGTATGTGGTAAAACGGCGCCGTGGCTGGTACATCTATTACAATGGACGGTATCTAAGGGTCACACTGCGAGGACGCCGATTTGGAATCCACATAGGTGGACGGTGGAGATATGTACCCTCTAGGGGAGGAACTTTGCAGATACGTTACGGAAGGATTTGGAGGCGTGTGAGGAACTGCTGCAACAAGCTGCGTGCAGTTTTACGCGGACGCCTCCGAAGAATCCGCTTGCGTTACGGCAAAGCCAGGATGCGAGGAAGAAAGGGTTGGATGAGTCTTCAAAAAAAAGTTCGCGGCAGATTCCGATTAGGAAGAATTCGAGGTAGGTGTTGACGTGTATTTGTTGTAATGACGTCTTCGTTGTCAAGCGTTGAAATTGGTTTACAAGTGTAATTGCCAACAAATATGTGCACAACGCACACAAAAAACGTATCGAGCTGACATGGATAACGGAAGTATAAGTAGAAGCAAATTAAGTCCGCTACATAACAGTTGCAAGAAGTTTTGATCATTACTAGACGGAGTTTGTCTAGTTTCTCTAGGGCTTGTCCCAGGCCCTCAAAGTCGATTTGTTGTGACATTTTAACTCCCTGTCGATTCGGTGACTTAATTACGGTCACATTTTATAAGCTGCTTTACAGTCAAGCTATTACCCGGTAAAACCGATAGGAAATGCAGACTATTGCTTAAAGTGCCTATGAAGCGAAATTTGTTTCTCGGTAATTTTAAAGTTTAATCCATAAAACTCAACATTCCAAAATTTGAGGTGCTGTTGATTAAAATCGGCGATTATTCAAGCGTTTGAAATTGGGCTATCTTGCCCTCAAAAATGGCATTTGAATCGCGCGGCCAAAAAGACACGTGACAATAGCTGTGACGTAATTTTGGGGACAAGTATTCCAACTATTTCACTATAATTCATGAGCGCAAACACATTTTTGTACTCAAAATGACGTCACATCATAGAATTTCGCGAATAAACACGACCCAGACCCCTGACCATTTTTAAAGGCAAAATAGCCCAACTTCAAACGCTCGTAAAATCAACAATTTTAATCACAAGCACCTCAGATTTTGAGATTCTTGCGTTCTTAAGGGTAAACTTTAAAATTAGCAAGAAACAAATTCGCCTCATAGGCACTTTAATAAACGGTCAAGAAATCGTCTCACCTTTTGAATATGCTTGTTTCTTTGTACCAGTTTGTCTAGTTTGACCACTTTGGGTGAATACAAAAGCTCGACAGTCGACTTCGCTAATTTTCTACCAACCAATCCTATGTAGAGTATTAAAGTTGTCTTTTGGGAATTCAAACGTTTGATCTCAGCTTTTGCAAGATCTCAGTTTTACCGGGTTTATCGTTTGTTCCAAATACTGTTTCTCTGTCGACCATGCAGGAAAAACCACTCTCACTTGTTTCTGTTCAATCTGTTTCCAGATCAACCACTCGCACAGACCTCCCAACAAACGGCGGATGAACAGAACGTACCAAACTCAATTGATCCCAGTACCTTCACGGACACATCAGCAACACCACCGGCGTACGATTCCCCACCCACCGCCGCTGACCAGGAAGCACCGTCAGCGTCCATCACCAATGAAATGAGCAAGGAGACTGGGGCAACTATGGACGTAAACGACTACTTCTGACCACGTGATCGGAACTGGGAATGAACGGAATGCGGAACTTCAAAAGAGAGCAGCTTGAACTAATACTAACCCACTAACAAATAGTAACCGATTTTTTTTTTCGTTTTCATTGCGGCAGATTGCAAAGTTGAAAAGCAAAAATGGTGATAAAAATGTATTCATTTCTTGCACGCGAAGTTCGACTATTCCAAGTTGAGCTTATTAACTCGCGTGAGCAATTTTGATGCAGTTTTCGCAAGATCTCAGGTGACAAGGAGGGCCTAACTACCGACGTATACAGGTGTATCTTAACCTACTAATCAAGCTAACGTATTTCAATTTATTGTCAGCTGTTCTCTTGTATAACCATTAAAGGCATGAAAAAATATATACGCGTAGTTGTTTGAATCGGACACCTAGCTAGCTCAGCTTATAATGCGCCACCAGCTAGACAGGTTAATCCTGGGCTAGCTGGAAGAGAAGCAGGAAATACATAGAAAACTTGGCCAGGTGGATGTACAGGAACTTAGCTAATAGACGACCTTGGCGGCGTTTAACTTCACGGATGAACCCTATTGGTATGCGGTTTTGGGGAAGCACATTGAGCCATTCTTATTTCTGAATCGTTAGGACTTTATTCCGGTCAATTTACGTACTACAAACGAAATTGCGAGTGAGGTAGAAATAAATTTATTCAAACTCTAGATGGACAGATAGAAATAATGTCGCGAAGTTAAAACGCACAGCGAAGATGACAACTCCGGATCGCAACAACAGCTCAAGTATGCCATTTTGCATCTTGTCATTGTTGTCCACATTTTGATCCTTCTACTATCCCATTTATGCCCCGCCTTATTCCCAAAAATGGCGCCCACGCGTTAATAAAATGAAAGAAATTTGCGGCGATAAAAATGGAGACGGGTGACACTGTTTTGATCGACCGAAGTCGTTGCCTTGGTTTGCTTGGCTAAATTTAATTCACAAATATGGTGTCTCTAACCCAAGGAAAGTACAGGGAAATTATTCCGAGTTTACAGCTTTGCCTATTCTCCCTGAATGTCGAGCTGATTCACAGCGGCAGAAGTTTCATCTATTTCATGATCGCTTGTGCTCATGTTCGTTGGTGTTGTCCCATTACATTTTAAACTGATTTCGTCAGGTTTTACAGTGTCGCTGTTTTTGCTGGTTTCTAACTGAGACCCTGAGACTTTTGTCTTCGAGGCAGCAGCGTAATCCAATGCATTTTTAAGAACTTTTCTTTCAGCCCGTTTTAGCTGAACACACAGCTTCTGATGATGTGAGATGCTTTCACTCGCAAGCATCGTACATTCCTCCTGAAAAATCACCAAAGAAAATGGTTGAAAACTCGGATTAAAACACGATAACAGAGTATCACTATGATCATCTCGGATTACTAGTTGACGTTGGCTCGGTTTTAAGAACACGAAATAAAGTCGTCCAAATGAAATGTCAACTGTTTATTAAGTACGTCACAGTTCCCTCCATTGCCGCCCACCAAGTGAAAAAGTTGCAATAAAAGGATGAAAAAAAAAAAAATAGCAGTAAATGGGATTCACAGATGAAATCCGACAGCTCCAAATGCTTTGTAACTTATACCTCACCTCTTCTGATGTCTTGTATTGCGCCAGAAGTAAAGACAATCGTGTTTCCAGAAACTGCCAACACCTCGCTTCAGTCTCCTGTCTGCACGCAACGGACTGGACCTCAGAGAGTATTTTCAACTCACTGTTAGCTTCATTAGCCCTATCAAGCCATTCCTTTAACTCATCTGCAATGACAAAAAACCTTCGATTGAAAAAATGAGCTTCTAAGTTCTACGTACACGATATGATAACAACAGAAGACAGCTCATCAAAGAGAACTGCGTTTTCAATAGTCCATTTTACAGTTGTGTGTTCAGTGACCTGGGCTTTGAGTGGAATCGAGGCTGGAGGTGACCTTGTTTTGATGCAAACCTCTCTGTAGACTAGTTAGCATAAGAAGAACATGATTTACATGAGGGAAGCAGCGAGGTCTGTATCAAAACAAGGTCACCGCCAGCCTTGTTGCCATTCATAGGCCGGGTATGTGAGCATGCAATTGTAAAATGCGCTATCTTTAGTTGAATGTTATAAGATAGTTTTTGGCTTTTATCATTTAAAATTTGAAGACTTTTGTTATTTCGCCACAACTCGGTCTGCGAGAGCAAATCATCTGTACTCTACGTCAAACCAGCAAGACTTAATTGTTATAAACATTCATTTTTCGTTAGCGGGTGATATTGTTGAAGCTTATAGCTTTCAACATTTTAAATCTAAGCTCAAATTGTACTTAAATATTTGATTGTAAAGTACTTGATTTATATTTTCTTTTTTCAGGGAGTTTTCATGTAGGGTTAACCTCTTAACTTACCTTTCTAGAAGCATTTTTCTTCTTAATTTTTAATTGTAAATATAGTTTGCTTCTGGAATAAATAAAGTATGTATGTACGTATTACAAAGCCTGCATTGCAGGCTATTTTGGGGCGAGCGAGCGCTGACTATTTTCGCGAAAATGATCCTGAGTTATGAACAAAGGGACAGGGGAGAGAAGCAAATGCCCAACTCTCCACGGTTTGAAAATCCAAGATGGCCGCGTAACATAGTGACACTAGCCCGCCCGAAAAAACGCCTCCTTTGCTGGTTATCAATTACAGTAAAATGAAACTTAACGAAAACAATAACAACAACAAAAGTTGGCCTATGTATATTGTAGTGATAACGCCCGTCGAAACAACAGCGGCAACGCAAAGAATCTCATACCTTCACACATTGAAAAGACCCTTAGGAAAGCCACCAGCTCAGAACTGACAGGTTCGTCACCACATGGAATTGCATACCAGTGACTGGAGCTGCAAACGAAATACAGTTGTAAATAAAAATGTTTTTTGTTCTGTGAATACGATCGAGACTAGCATCCCATCTTGCTTTTCTTTTCTTTTTCTTTTTCTCTCTCTCTCTCTTTTTTTTTTTTTTTTTTACATTCCTGACAAACATGTTACTTGGTGAGTTGTCTACGTGCGGCAGCAATGATAAATAATAATAATCTTTATTGAGGAAACTTTTTCACAAAAATGTGTTTTTCGAAAACGACCTCAAAGACAAAAATATATACATAAAATTAAAAGAAAACAAAGAAAGATATGTAAAAAAAATTATATTAAGAAATCAAAAACATGTCGCTTGAATGTATTAATATTAGCAGATTCTCGTATTACCTGGCTAAGTGAATTAAAGTCCTTTACAGCATGATATGCAGTTCTTTGTTTCCCCCAATTCCTCTTAATCTTTAATCTTAAATGAATTTACTCCTAAAAACAGCAATAACTATACTAGGAGTTTAAAGTAAATATACGTACAAGTAAAATTAAATATAAATGATTATGAATAAATAAATAAATAAATAAATAAGTAAATAGATACAACAGTATAAAAATGGTAAAATAGAAAAATATAACAGATGGTAAGTGCAATTATGTCTGCAAGAGGCAATACGCTTAAAGTTATTTTTATTTACATCATCATTAATGGGTAGGTTGTTCCATGTTACTATCGTTCTTGGATAAAAAGATTACTTATAAACATTATTTAAAACACTAATTTGCTGAAAAGATCGACTGTTCGGTAACCTAGTAGCTCTTTTAATTTCGTGCACCTTGGGAGGGAAGTTCATACCAACATGCCCCATTAAGATTTTATAGAACATGCTTAACGCATGCTTAACGCATGCTTAACATCTTATAGAACATGCTTAACGCTGGGGAGTCTAAGATTGGCTTTATTTCTTCATGATCATGATCACCAGTAGCACAAAGGTCCTTCAACACTTTCAACACTTTATTTATTTCGTTCTTACACTTTACAAATTTAACACACACACAGAAATTACCATATAAAAATCAAATAAGCACAAATATAGAGCTGGAGGCTAAGTAACTGGGGAGTTTTGGGGCCAGCCTCTAGTTCGATTAAGGTACTTAAAACAAATTAAGGAGAACAGAAACTATTAAGAAAGTAGTGAAAAGGTAAAGCTTGTGGGATGTGGCTGGAGTGACAAGGATCCTTATCCTTGTCACTCCAGCCACATCCCACAAGCTTTACCTGCTTGTTTTATGCTTGTTTTATGGATATGTGGGTACTTGAGCCTGAGCATTAGCTATGCCATGCTGATGAGGCCTAACAAGGCCGAAACAGCTGTCCATGGCTGCTAATGCTTGGGCTCAATCTTTGCTTTGGTAGATTTAAGGGGTAATGCCCGCTACCATGTGGCCTTAGTGCCTTTAGAGTGGCTTCAGCTTACCCAATCACATTAATTTGTGAGGTATCCTTATTAAGAAAGTAGTTTAGTACAAGAGGGAAGGATGACACTGAGACAAACTTTCAGAGTGTTGTACTGACAGTAAATAAAGTTTCACTTTTTTTGAAAAATTGAAGACGTTTAGGTTTTTCAAGTCTACTGGGATATTTTCCCAGAAAGCAGTCGCTACAAATAATAATAAATCACAATAAATAAATCAGAACAGGCAATAGACCTTTTTCATAATGGCGGACGATTTTAATTATTCTTTTGTATATGTGTTAATTAGCCCTACTAACCTCACTTTAATGTAAAAATTCTATTGAATTTTGCACATGCTGACGAGGCTAGTAGGGCTCATTATCATAAGAATAAAAGAATAATTTGTCGGGCGCCATTATGAAAAGGGTCTATCAGGCAGATACAAAACGTTATAGTCCATCTCCCCCACAAGTAGCAAAGGCTAATCGTGGTGGGCGTAGAACGTCGTGTACTGCATCTCGTGCCGTCGATGTCCCCAGCTATATATCGGGGAGACCGGTCGCACTCTACGCGAACGATTCGGCGAACATCTGCGAAGCGTCCAAAAGAACACTAGTGGTTTCACGGTCGCAGAGCACTTTAACTCTCCCGGCCACAGTCTATCTGACATCGTTGATCGTTGTTAGAGGTTTGCGGAGACGTGCTGGAGTCAATGCCAGACGGAAACAATTAGAAATGGAACTCATTTTTAGGCTCGGCTCTATGCAACCAGAGGGCCTAAATAATGTTTTTCATTTCTTATAAATGGCGCGTGCGCGTCCTATTTTCCGCGCGCTTATCTCTTAGTAACGTCATGGATCGTAAAAAGTCCTTTCACGATCCATGGTAACGTTTCTTTCAATTTTACAGTCGCGCTTACATTTAACGGTTTTCACACTGAAGAAGGGCTGTGCCCGAAACGTTTGTGTTTTTTCACAAGATGTCATTTTGACACTTTTTCTCAATTGAATATCTTTTTTTTGAAATTTTGTAGCTACAATACGGCAGTCCGTGGTTTACCTATCAACTAATCACATTAAAGAATCAATTACAAAGTAAGTACAACAACTTGTTTTCCAGAGTTAGTGCGCACCTTAGGTTTATATAAATTTTGTTTGGAAGCATATCTGGTGTTATACCCGTGAATACTACTTGCATATTGAAAATGACTTTGAAACAAATCTGGTGGCAGACCTTTGTGCCATAAATGAGGCCTTCCAAGGGGTAGAAGGGACAAGCGACATGGCTCCAAAAACAGACGACAATCTTCTCCCAAAACACCGACTACCGATAGAAACTGGTAGAAAACGCGCGACAGTTTGCGACAGCGACAATTCACTTTCCATTCCTCTTTGTTTTCTGTGCGACAGCGACAATTCACTTAACATTCCTCTTTGTTTTCTTTGCGACAGCGACAATTCACTTAACATTCCTCTTTGTTTTCTTTGCGACAGCGACAATTCACTTAACATTCCTCTTTGTTTTCTTTGCGACAGCGACAATTCACTTAACATTCCTCTTTGTTTTCTTTGCGACAGCGACAATTCACTTAACATTCCTCTTTGTTTTCTTTGCGACAGCGACAATTCACTTAACATTCCTCTTTGTTTTCTTTGCGACAGCGACAATTCACTTAACATTCCTCTTTGTTTTCTTTGCGACAGCGACAATTCACTTAACATTCCTCTTTGTTTTCTTTGCGACAGCGACAATTCACTTAACATTCCTCTTTGTTTTCTTTGCGACAGCGACAATTCACTTAACATTCCTCTTTGTTTTCTTTGCGACAGCGACAATTCACTTAACATTCCTCTTTGTTTTCTTTGCGACAGCGACAATTCACTTAACATTCCTCTTTGTTTTCTTTGCGACAGCGACAATTCACTTAACATTCCTCTTTGTTTTCTTTGCGACAGCGACAATTCACTTAACATTCCTCTTTGTTTTCTTTGCGACAGCGACAATTCACTTAACATTCCTCTTTGTTTTCTTTGCGACAGCGACAATTGTCCCCAACGAAAAAAGCGACAGACAGAGTCGTAAACGAGAGACAAAGCGACACCAGACCACCCCTTGGGAGGCCTCATAAATGCGTGAATTTTAAAGCATGGAGTCGATACACATTATTTACTGTTAGAACGTCTAGCAAGTTAAGCAAAGGGAGGGCGCTGTCAGTTTGATTACTTTTTCCACACTTTATTTCGAATATTACAAGTATACAATTTAGAAAAATACACGACCCGCATGTAGCAAAGCTAATCGAGGCGGGTTGTGAAGCTTACAATCAAACTTAGCAAAAGAAACCATTAGTAATTCAAGTTAAAAAATAAATACATATTAAATAAATAAAAATAAAATAAATAAATAGCTAAATATCTAATACATAAATAAATAAATAAATAATTATCATGAAATGATAATAATGCCATTTGTTGTATGGTTGCAATCATTGACATATATGTCTGATTACCAAATGAACGTGCAAAAAATATAAGCCTTATAGAGTGGTTCTGTTCTGTTTGTATTTTGTTTATGTGAGATTTGTACGCGCTTCCCCACGCTAATATAGCGTGAGAGATGTAAGGGCCTCTTGTATAATTAAAGGCAGGTTATGTTCGCTTTTTCAGATTAATCCTTTCCGCTCCCACGGTGATTAGCATTCAATTTCTCCCTAGAATAACACCACTTGATCAGACATGCAGCTTATGAGAAAAAGGACAATGATCAGCAAAGGCAACTTACGCTGTCATTCCCACGGCAGTGAGAAGTTTGTCTTTCATCTGGTACAATGGATCACTCTTACTCACACCAAGCTGTATCCCGACTCTATCATGCACGTTCGACTCAAACACAAACCCGTTGTGGACAAGAAGCTCTGCATTAGAGCGCTCGCCGTAAAATATGCACACTTGTTCCCCCGCCACGAAGTCCTTAACAGCCAAGCTTTTACAGCTGTCTTCAGCCATGTCATAGCCTGTTGTTATCTAGGTAAAAGAGGTCATAAAACTTGAGACTATCGCTCAAGGTATAGCCGGACCGGGCAATCGTGACTTGCGCTTCCTGCAACTTGCCTTGAGCGTTGCGAGTTTAGCCCCGCCCCCTCTACCTTGTCCCACGCACCAAATTGTTTTCGGTATACTTATTAAAGAAATGAGAATATATGTTCTCTATATGATTTTCAAATGACCAGCTCCCAGTTGGCTTGTTAGCTCAGTTGGTGGAGCACTGAACCGGTATCGCAGAGGTCACGGGTTCGAACCCCGTACAAGCCTGGATTTGTTTTCAGGCTTTCTTTTCGTTGCTGCTTAAGTACCGCGCACAACTGCGAACGTATTTTACAGCCTCTTCATGCCCAACCTCGTTGATCAATAATCATCAAAGACAGGGGTCACAGAATTGAAGCCCATTCGTTGTCATACCGTGCCATTGCAGTGGTTGCACATGTCCCACATGGGAATCAGCGCCAAGGTTGGCTGCCCTGTGGTACTTGGGATTTTGTTTTGGCGAGTGATGACAGTTGATACTGCCCACCTGGAGTGAAAGATAACAGTTACAAGAAGAAAGAACAAACAAACTAAACAAGGAGAACAATGCTCCCTTGAATAGAGGCCTAACAAGTACAGATACTTCAAATTCTTCGGGACCTAAAACAGTAAAGTTTCGTTCCCTTTTATATTACCAGCGAAGTTAGTTGCGTCTCCAGGAATTTCAGCCATCCAAAATTAAATTTATCATCCAGCCCGTGGACGTTACATTTTGTTAAAAAAAGTCCTTTTGATCATCAACGTCAATAACTTTACTCATTCACTTCAGTTAAGCCAAGTCACCCATATGAAGGTTCCCTTATCCCCGGCACCAAGCAAGGCAGTAGGTGTTATGGTGCGAGGAATACACCTCCCGAAAAATTTGTCATCAAACAAGAAACACATACTGAACGTGACAACCAGTCACAAACGTTAAAGAAATTTATTACAAACAACCTTGAACAAACCAAACAACGCCAAAGCGTTTGAAAGTTCCCTTTCCAGCATTACACTCGATTTAGTGGCGGACTTTAAATGCCTGACCCAAACAATCAGAGAGCACAATGGCTGGTATTTACAGCCGTCGATATTAGAATATCAACCAGTATCTACTTCAATTTCGGTGAATATAACAGTTAACTATCACCTACCTATGGTCATCGAAAGTAAAATTATTCTTCAATGGCAGCTTTGCTGTCTCGGGACAAACCTATCAGAAAAATCCACTTTTCATATTACTATTTTGTCTTTTGACAACAAAACTTGCTCCAAAAAAACAATCGAAGCAATTTGAAAACTGGATCTGGCCCTGAACAGTGAACATGCATGCACACACACCTGGTTAATTCTTTGATAGATATAAGCATACTGACGAGCGATATTTCTGTACAACTTCAGAGCCTCACCTGAAATTCAAGGACCATTAGCTCCGTTAAGTCTTTGTGAAGCTTCGCCAGTTTAACAAAACACAACACCATCTGAACAACCCTCAACATCAACATGCAGATGTTCCTCAATGTTCCCTGTACCCTTCTTATCATACAGTCTACCCTCCGCTCGGTGAACACCCCCGTAAGCGTCGGACACCAAACCACAGTCCCGGCAATTTATCATCCGAAACTCTACATTTATAACCACCTGTAAGCAGAAATAGACATTTTGTTTGAAGCTCCATGGGCTAAAATGACCGAAAGACCTCTTCATCAGACGGACTCGAAGACAGCTCCACTCCACTTACCGTATACTACACCTTTGTCACTTTATTACACAATTTACCACTGGAGTAAGATTTTTTCAGATGTTTCCAGTGCCCGGCTACTAAAAAATCCACTGTTCTTTGCTCATGTAATGTGGACTTGCAATTCTAACAAAAGGCGTGGCTGAGACACCCTACCTGATTTACAGTACGTTCTCTTTAAGAAAGATGGGGATTCTTACATACTTCAGCTATCTGATTAATTTACTTTAATAATTACTATTTTGACCCTTTTGTGAAGGTTTTCCTTGCCTCTGAGCAATGACCTTTTGGTTGTTTTTTTCTGTTCAAATGACTTTTCTTTGGTAATGCAACAGAGAAGCCAACATACTGTAAAAGAAGGTTCACAAATTAAGAAAAAAAGCACCGCCATCCTGTAAAAAGACAAAAAAATCAGAATTTCTTACCAAATGATGGTGATCCTTTAAGGGCATGCAGCTCTTCAATACTAAAGTAAAGAGTTGTGGAATATGTGGATGGTAGAATATCTACATAAGAACCACTTGTTAAGGAAGTTAAAAATGCACATATTACAACATTGCATGACGTCATGGACTAAGGAAACACCTGCTAGCACAGTGGAGTGGTGATCATTTCCTATAATCTCACAAAAACTCAAGTGATAACACTGTATCAAGGAAAAACTTCACTCTGGTCACTTCCAGGACTTACACTGTATGGTCTTTTAGTCAGGTCAGGTTGGTTTCAAACACACAAACAAATGAATGCAAGTACACTAAGCATGGCCTTGTGAATGTTATAAGTATTAGCGGAGCTCCAGCGGCCCGAAGGGCCGCGAAGCGGAGCACCATACCTATAGAAACCCGTCAACCTCTTTTCTCATGGTAAAAATGGCTAGCGGTATTGCTCGTGGGCCCGCACGACGACGACGACGACGACGACGACGACGGTGGAGTTGCCCAATAACTAATAATATCCTAATAATAATCATAATAATCCAACATGGCGGCCATACTCCACCTGGCCCAGCTGACCAGCTAGTTTACAGCGTAAGTCTTTGATACTGGACATCCATCTTATAACCAATTGACACCTGTCAAAACAAGGTATCCGCTGACCAGTGTCACGTGACCATATCGCGGGCTCAAGTTGAGACCTCATCGAGGTCAGCTGTTTTTTTGAAGTTGACCGCTGACCAGGTACTTGCTTTCGATTTGATCGCAGGCTCAAGCCAGGTGTGGGACACCCAAACCAAATCGAGGCTTAATTTTTCGCGCGCTTTCTGCGGCTCGTAATCTCACATTCACTTGGTTTCTTCATTTTGAGCAAAACAACTTCATCGTCTTCGATCGAAGTTTGTCTTTAAATTCGCGTAAAAAGCATAAAAATCAAGAACTTGTCAAAAGATACTCCGGAACGTGACTTTTCAAGTGATGAAGGGAAGAGCGATTTTTCTCAAGAAAAGCTTCAAACTTCGATCGATTAAGCGGTTGAAAACAGTATAATTCAGGCCTCAAGGGCTTTCACTTTACCGCGGCATCTTGCATCTCACTAAGAAAGGTCACTTAACAGTTCACCTGTGTTAATGGGAGGAACGAGTAGCTCAAACTCTGTGGAAAAAGCTCTTTCTTTGGACAAACCGTTTGCTATTTTTGCGGATGCTTGTTTTTACCTTACTGAAGCTTACGTATTTTCAAGTGGTAGAAACCTCTACAACACAACGCAGGACAGTGAGGTAAATTAAATAAATAGAAGCTTAACATTTGGTTTAATCGTTGTTACTTTTGTTCAGGGATGAAACTTGTATTTTTCTCTCCAATGGATATAAATAACAATCATCTGTACTCGTTTTGGACGCAAAGAAGTAGTTGAATTGTTTGTTTGTTTGTCTGTTTGTTTTTTTTGTTACGTTGCTTTCTTTGCAAGCTAACGAGTGTTTTTACTCGGCTTGGCTGACTGTTTTTCGACCTTGGTACCTCAACAGCGTTAAGAAACTTTTGCCCTTATCTTAATAACACATAATCACAATGAGTCCTCGTAAAATTAAGCATTAAAACTCGAGTAAAAAAAAGCCGATCAAATGCATATGCATGTGCACGTCTCAAAATCTGACATAAAGTTGTCAAAATTTGAAAAACGTTTTAGAGATCTTCGTCGAAAGCGGCCTGTAAACAACAATATTAAGTTTCGCCGTCTATAAACATGTCGGCTTAATTTGTTTGAAACGGTAAGAATCAGCGTTTGGATGTTAAAAACACCGAAATGGGTTGGCTGGCTTTGATAAATTTTATATTGGACGGGTCTGCGAGAGAAATGCTGGTGTGGTTTGGCAAGCGCTTTCTTCGTTTACTGGATGACGCTTTGCCACTGAGAATCATTAATTGAAGAAGGTTCTTCGGAAGACATGGTAATACCAGTAAAACTATCAAAGCTCTTTAGCGTTTTGTGTCAGCCAAGGAAAGATTTTGTGGGAAATGGCGCTATTATTCAGCTCTGTCGCGTTCCGAGTGATTGTTGCCTCAGCGATTCCTGTTGACTGCTCTAAACGATCAGGTGTGGACCTCTTTTTTGTCTTTTCTACGGACATTTATGTCAAAATTGCTAAGCAATTTTTGTTACTTGTCTAATTTCTCCACCTTCTCCAAGAATCTTCGAAGAAATGTTATTCGTATTCTGCTTTGTTTTCTTGTAATACTTGTGTTTGTTGTTCTGTTGTTTCTGAACCGCAGTCAATTCCTGTTGACTGCTCTTAACGATCAGTTTTTACCCTTTATTGTCTTTTCTACGGGCATTTATGTCAAAATAAATACCGATTTTTCTCGACTAATCAGTACAAGCTATTATTATTACAAGCTAGTCTTGTTTAATTTCTCCACCTTCTCCTTCTTCCAGCATAACACTCGCATCGTACTTTGTTCGCTTGTAGTGTTTGTTTGTTTTTTTTAATCCGCTTTGAATTCCGTTACGCTTTCATCTGAAAGTAGTTAGGACTCTCGAATGTCTGTATTTTTTTGCAAACGTTTGCTATCGAAAACTCTTCGTTTTCCCTGCTGCTGCTCAATTGTTTTGGACACAAATTAAACTGGCCCAAATAAAGCCATGCGAAGTTGCTCGGTGAGAGTGTGCAACTCCGATTCTAGGCTTGGCCTGGCTAAATATATATATATATGGCCTTCAGCTTTTCTTTTTATAATCGCTACATACCAGACTGGAATGGTGTTCCATCGAACATCATGCATGCACCTTCTTTAAGCAGGTTTAAGTCCTATCTATTACATTATTTGTGTCAATTTTAAATCAGATGTAGCTTGTGAGTGACAAGTATGTAATTTAATTAGGTTAGCGTTGGATTGTATTTCAATTTTACTTCTTTATTTTTAGTGTCAATCTCAAAGCAGGGGTGACTTGTAAGAGACAAATGTTTGATTTAATTTGATTAGGTTAGCTTTGGGCCACGTTTAAATTTCACCCCTTAGTTTTTAGAATGTGTAATACAGTAATAGCCCACGTATAAGAACCAGAATTTTCTAATTTAGCCTAAATAGATTCTTATATAAATGGTACTGAAAGCAAATTTAGGCTACCAAGGTTCTTAAAATAGGTTCTTAAATTTTCATATGAATTTTATCTGAATATACTATATATATGATAAATATCATCTCATAATACAGTATAAATCATTTATTTGTACCATAGAGAAATGCCTATAGGCAGTTCACTGCAGGTACAGTATATGTCCTTAACAAAACATAACAAAGAAACTCATTCAGCAGTTTCTACCTTTACACTTTTACAGCAACCCCACTGATAAGAACCTAACTTAAAATTTTAGCCTTAATAGGTTCTTATGTGGAGGGGGCTTAAAATGAAAATTTTAGCCTAACAGGTTCTTAAAACCCAGGTTCTTATTCGTGGGCTATTACTGTATTAGATAATATTCTTTGTATGGGAATTTACTTTCTCCCAATTATTCTCCAGTCATGCACTTTTTTTTTGTATCAACTTAGATGTCTTTGCATGACAAAGTATTACTAAACTTAAAGTAAGCTCTTTCTCATTAATGTGCACATCCTTTGGACTTCCTTCTCCTGCATGCAGTCCTTCAATTAATTTTATTCAAAGCTGGTCACACCAATCTTGTGGTATGTTTGGATGACATTTGGCACTAATGTGTAATGGGATTTTTGATGTTTGATGAAGTATGTTGTGCAATTTCAAATGTACATGGAGAAATGTGAGACTAGTCCTTACCTTTCTTGCAAAATAGAAAATCAAGTTGAGATTGCTAACACGGATTTCCCGCACTTTTGCTTTGGTGAATCATTACCTTAAATCCTCATACTACATTGTTAATTACCTTGATAGTGATATCAACCAAATACCCAATATTTTATTATCAAGTTGCTTAGTCTTGCACTTGGCTGCCCAGAAAAGCAGCTGGATTTCTTTTTGAAAACACTGTAGGTGCATTGATTGATGAGCTTAATGTGAGCAAGCAGTTTTTTGCGATAGTAAGGTCAAGAAGTAACTGATCAAAAGAAATATCTTGGTCTTAATGCATATCATCTAAATATTTTTATTGATTTCCATGTATCTTTCTTTCATAATTTTTTTGATGCATACATATATCCAGAGGATACACAATTTCTGATTTCCAACTGTCTCATGAGAGGCTTTGGATAACTGAAATTGCATTCATTATGAAGTGATGATCTGAATCACTATATGTCTGATGTCGGATACTGATTCAAAATAGCATTCACCAGGCTTCTCTACCAATTTCTAGTGGCTCTTAACCATAACTAAGTAGCCTACAGTTGAACGGGGAAACAGACCTGTCCTTAGGTATTGCTCTAAGATGTTAAGAAATGTTTTGTTTTAAAAATTTATAGATGCAAACTAGCGTTGCAGGTTCTTTTTTACACAAAGTATTAAAGATTATTGTTTTAAAAAAACCTACCTCAATATATTTTATTTGCTTTTTAACATCTCCAAACTCAATTTGCAAAGGAATTTTTATTACCTTACTGAATAGAATGCTTGTTTTTAGGAGGGGTGGGGGTCCAAATCCGTAAAAGGGGGTTCTTATCTGCTAGCAGTTCTGGACTAGGGGGTCCAAATCTGATCCACAAGCAGATCTGGACTGGAGGGTGCAAATCTGTGGGGGGCCAAATCCACTGTGACACTGGCTCAGATCACCTTTCCATACTATTTTTTACAGCCTTGGGTCTGTAGCTTGAGTGAGGTCAGATGGGTGATATGACCAGCACACTATATGTAAATGGCAGTAGAAAAAGTATGCTTTTGGAGCTCCGCTTTTAGGCTTGGCTAAATATATATATTAGTTCTTGTTAATTGTTGATTAATTTATTTACATTCTCTGTATAGTTTCATGTCTAGACTTCGTCATCTCATGCCACAGCTATCTCGAATGCCCCCCCACGTCATGAACTGATTTAACGACGTTAAATCATGACCCCCAAAATTTACTATTGCACATTTTGTAACACAGGATTTACGTTGTATCCTGTGCGTATTTGTTTGTGGGTGTTTTTTGCTGTTCACACCCTACTTTGAACGTGCTTTATGCTGTAAACGTTTAGTATAAAAGTAGTTCAATTTGTAATCCTGTTAACCCTTTGGCTCCTGAACATTTTGCCAAAAAACACCTTTTAAAGCTTGTGGAGCCGTTTTCTGGAATCAGAATCTAGTCGAAAAGAACCAAAACTGCCTAAAACACTGTTTCCTGGTAGAGCTCCTGGCGTCCTTCAGTTCTTGATACTTAATTTGAGCTTTCAAAGTTCGGGCATGCGCAGAAAGCAAAACTTTTCTTTTGCTTTTCTTGCCTCGCTTTCTTTCTCTCTTGCTGGCATTTTCTGGGATTCCTTTCAGTGGGAAAAGATTTGGGGAAAACGTTTAGGATCGTAGGGTGCAGGTGGGTAGTGGAACAAGATTTTCACTCAAATTTTCGGGTCAACGTCACTTGGTTTTTTTGTGTTTTCTCCGGCCTGTTTGACGGAATCGTGCTCATTTGGGTATGGTTTGAAAGATCTCTTCTCTCTACACATGTTACATGGTAAAGTTGTCTGCGAGTGTTAAAACCGATGACGTCACAAGTGGTACAAGGGACGTGGTTCTGCACGGCCGGTTTTGGCCAGTGTAGGAGTCAAAGGGTTAAATCCCTGATGAAGTCTGTGTGATCAGACGAAACCGGTCGGATAATAAACAAAGTTGACAAGATCCGTTGCTGTGTGCTGCTCACTAGTTTTTGTTTTAAATTTTTTTAAAAATATTTTCGTGAACAGATGTTAGTCTCAACTGGTTAAATATCTCACTTATTTTCTATTGTCTATCTCAAACTCCTGTTATTTCAAACAATTTTGGGTTTCCCTAGCACGTTCAAGTTAACAGGAGATTACCATATATACCTGAACATAGTACTGTTCAGGGTCATTAATAAAGGATACCAAGATAGGGTTTCCAAAAGGAATTCTCCTTTAGTTTTTCACAATAGACATGCAGAACCAGGCAAGCATTCTGCATCACTCTAAGAATGTTGTCCTTCATAATCAGAGGGCCTACAACAGAAGTGAAGTAAAGTTAGTGTTTTGCTAAAACAACAATGACAATCTTTGTTTATGAGCATAGATGCAAAAAGACAACCAAAAACATCTTTGCTCCATTTTATGCACTCTGGAAAAACCTTACTGGAGAATTGAAAATTCTGAATTGCATTTAACACTTACTTTCCTTATTTAAATCATGACATAAACAATCAAAATATATATATTTATTATCATACACTTTACTGCCATCCAGGCTAATTATTGTAATATCACTTTTCACATGCAAGCTACTAATTCACTGGTGACAACAAGCAAGGTGATGATCTCTTTATGGTTCATATTTTATGTACCATAAGCTATGAAATTCCCTCAATAGTAAAAACAGAATTACAATGTCCACGAATTGGTGGTTGGTTGGTTGGTTCGTTGGTTGGTTGGTTTGAACAAATGTTTCCATGTGTGCTTTGTTATTCACAAACATTACATTCACTAGAAGGCCACTAAAATTAACCAGACTTTACCCAGTTCAGAAGAGCGAGCTGTTTCAGCTGACATCATAAGTTTTCTTGGTATGGTAGCAAACAGCTCTCCAGCCTGATGAAATTGAAAGACGAGATGAATCAAGGAAAAAAACCTAAGTGTACAATGTCATGATGAAGTACATGTAAGTAAGTCAATTATGCTGTAAAATTTGCATCACAAGGACTGAGGAGCAAATTGGCCTTATATCCAAATTTGGTCAATTTTGGCAGAAATTACATACTTGTTGCTTGTATTTATTTTGTGACCTTAAGGCTACAAGAATTCAATGAATTAGCTTACGACTTGTACCAACAACTCAAGCAAATTGAAAAGAGAGAGAAATGGAACTGACACATGGTTGCTTTCTTTTGTTCAAGGGCTTTGATTAAAGAACTCATTCATGCATCACTCCAGTTGTTTTCATTTGTTTCATGTATTTGCTTGGCCCCACTAGCCTTTGTGTGCTATAAATGCTGGCCGAGGGTAAAATTAATAATGGTCACATTTTTTCAGTCAAGTCGTACACTAATTTGCTGAATCCAGGCCTTCAAATCACAAAAGAAGTGCTGGCATGATGACCAGTCTGTATGCCAAACTAGAGTGCATTTAGAGATATTTGCATTTTAAGACCAAATTGCAATAAATTCTAATATTAGGTCCCACAACTACAAGACTTTTAGTAGAGACATGGATGTAATAGATTAAACTTATGGAAAACAGTGACAATAATACATTTGAGGATGAAAGGGTTATTTCAGGTACAATGTTATACCTTTATATCACTAACAGCTTTCAGGCCCAATCCCTGTTCACCAAAGTTATCAATGACAACTTGTTCTGCTTTGCCACCATGTTCGTTAAACCACTTGATGAAAGTTGAAATGTTATCTTCTCTAGAATTAACGGACTTCTCAAACGTAGAAAGGTCTGAAGAAAAAGATCATTAACTGAAGTCACTTTTCCACATTAGCGACTTCAAAACTAACATCTCACAAAGAAAAAGATAATTATTAACCGGTATTCGTAGAAAGGAAACAAAGCTAATGTTTGCTTCAAGACTAGAAAAGGGGAACATTTCTTGGGTTACCATAATTTTGAGACAGACATTTGCCAATTGTCAGTCTCAAAATTATGGGAGAATGAAAGGAAGAATTTCAAAATTATGGGAGAATGAAAGAATTTCTGTTTTGAGTTCTTGCTAAACTTCTACAAGTAGTTCAGTCTGTTAGTGGAATGTGAAAAGCTACAGCCTAGTTTGTTATGCCTTTGTATGTGATGAACTGTAGTTCCTTACTGCAGTTTGGCCTAGGCAAAAGCCCAAGCGAACACATCAAAACTTCCAGTTTTAGCTTTGTTTTGTTTGTTTTTTGGGTTGAATCAAGCTGAATAAAAAGCCAGGAAGTGGTAGAGTATGAATATTCTATTGCTTTCTTTGTTTCCAGTTCATTAATAATGGCAATGGGAAAGCATCCAAAGGTAGTATAAAGGAAGCATCATTAGTGCCAATTGATCACACAGTGTATTATATACAATTAAGGTAGCATGTGCAACAATAATTCAGTTCCTTTTTGCAGTGCGCACAAATGAACTCACTGCATACAGCACCAGCTGTGACTGTGCTGATTGAATGCATGTTTTTAATGCTGAGCATTTAATTCAGACATTTGCTTATGCTGGCTCCTAAACACTGACGCACCAAATGACCAGTTGCTCTCCATGTACTGAATTTACAGCATGTTCAAGTTTCAAGTTTATTTATTTAAAACTTGAAACTTCACTTCACTTCACTCCTCTTTATTCCAATAATTTAATACATACAATTTAGAAAAATACAGAACCCGCATGAAGCAAGCCTAATCGAGGTGAGTTGTCTAACTTACGATCAAATTTAACAAAACAAATTTATTAGTAAATCACATAAAAAAATAAATAGGTGTACACATACATTCACAGATATAGCTAGCATTTATACGAGTAGAGCATGAACCTATAAGAGGACATAGAACATAAGGAAGTAACTTATGTTATGTTGATGCCTTGTCGTTAATCTTAAAAGTTGCTAATTATCATTAACCAAACTCTAGCTATAATAATTATAGCTAGAGTTTGGTTAATGATAATTAGCAACTTTTAAGATTAACGACAAGGCATCAACATAACATAAGTCAACAAAACATAAGTCTTACAATAACTTATAAACTACGATTGCCTTTGATGGAATGCCTGAAGTCTTGTAGGCACTGGGAGATTTTTATCAAGTCAGTGACCAGATTTTCATCTTTCAGTCGTGAAGAGTCAAAGCTGTAAGTCATTTCCTTCTATATCTCAGCTCACAATCACAAACATCAATGTTTGTCAGATATACCTTTTCTTGTTATGAGATCAGTTTGATATTACAGTGTTGCTATGGTAGCCCCAGGGTGGGATGATAGCTCAATAATGAAACAAGATCCAGACCATAATCCATTAATTGTACAAAGAATGCCATTCTAGTGTCTGCCGTGAGAGGTATTTTCTACCAGAAATTTGTTTAAAAAGTGTCTGCTCTCCATTTTAGAAAGGTGTCCGGCTTATAGAGAGTTAGCTACAGATAAACATGGGAAATTCAGTCTGGACCAGCAATCACTGTCCGCTTTACAGTGGTGTCTGCTTAGAGAGAGTTGAATGTATTGCATCAGGATAAACATTTACCTATACAATCTAACCAAATCATACCTGCTTGCTTTGCTCTTATCTTCTCCACTAGTTGTCTTAGTTTTAGATGCTCTTCCCATTGTTTGACTGGTAACACAGGTGTATCTAGAGACACAACTACAAATAAAGATGATATCATTATTAATAAATCAGTACATCTTAAGGGAGCCAAAACTATCACATACTGTTGTGATAATTGTGTGAGAAAATGTTAAGGTGTATTTTAATCTTATTAACGATCTTATCTTAGGTGTTATGCACATGTCATCGGCTTCCCGTGGGGTTGACCCCAGGGCCTACCAGGGAGATATGTGGGGCCATATAAAGAGATGGATGTGATTCTTTGCCCGAGGGTAGGGGAAAATCTTGACACTGTTTAACAATCAAAGATTAGGGGGTGGGGGAATTCACAAGTTTGATAAGGATGTCACAGGGATTTTCAGCTGAGAGACACCTCACCGAGAGGGCTTTGTCTTGAGAGATCCCCCGACCCCCCAGGAAAATTCCTCAAGTTTGCTTGACTGATTTTACAACCCTCCTGGTTAGCCCGGGGGATGACCCCATGGGGAAGCCAATGATGTGTGCATTATTTAATATGCACTTTACAAAGTCAGTTCTGGTGACCTGAACAGGATTAACCATTAAAATTAACTTTTTTCTATTGGCGCCAACTGGCGACTAAACTAAAACTTTTGGTCGCCAGATGGAAAATTCTGGACGACCAGTTGTGAAATTGTGGTCGCCAGTGCAAAATTTTTAGTCACACTGGTGACCAGGAAAGCGCAATTTCGGACCCTGGGAACAAATCAATTATGTCAGTATTTTCCAAACTCATACAAGTTTCCAAAGCAAAAAACATCACTTTCTTTAGAGGTTGCACACTTATTCCAAAAAAAAAATTTATACAGTATCCCAACTTGCATTTTAAAACAACAACCCCATTACACAATTTGTCTCTGGATAATTTCCTATAACTGAATTATTAATGTGTGCAAAGAAGGGGTGTGTACTGTCAGCTACGGCTTCCAGTGTTTTCTGTAATGTGAAGTAAAAAGCTCCAGTTCTACTCTCCAAGCTTTAGACGTTATTCTTGACATAAATTTAACGTGGAAACCACGCATTGCTAATGTGGTTAGAAGAATATCAAAATCTATTAACATAATTTATAAAGCAAGTTTTTGCCTTCCCACCTCCTCTTTGTGCACCTTGTATTTTAGCTTAGTTTATCCTTACCTTGTTTACTGCATATCAGTATGGGGATCGACCTATCCTTCTAATCTAAATCGCATTTGTTTACTTCAGAAAAACGTTTTAAGAATCATATCAAGAAGCGCATTCAATGCTCATACTGAACCAATATTTAAGCAGCTGAAAATTCTGAAACTCAGTGATATTTATCGATCTCAAATTGGCAAGTTTATGTTTTCTTTTAAGAAAGGCCTCCTTCCTGATGTATTCAATGAAATGTTTTTGATGAGGTTAAATGCAATTTAACCTAGTTTACGACTAGGAGCAAGTTTTGTGCTCAGTTATTGTCATGGCATGGCATTAGCATTTGCTAGTAGCCTTTCTGACTTATGTCTGATGTCTTCAGGCAGTCAAGTGGTCAGCGGTGGTTCTGTTATTATTTTATGCGTGCACCTTTTCCATGTGCTTGTAGTTTTTACTTGCTCTGTATACAGGGCGTTGTAGCTCGTGTGTTTTCGAGTATTCCCCTCCCTCCCCTCCCTTTTGTTTTATTATTATCATTATTGTTATTTTATAATTATTTATTTTTTTATTTATCATTATTATTATTATTTTTTCTTCCACTGAACTCCTTGTTCAGTGTGACAGGTGCTTGGTTTGGGGCTTGGTGTGGCGGGCGGGGCTCGTGGCTGGGTTGCGGGTACAGCAGGCTTATGGGGTGTTCTACCGACCTGGGTTTGGGTTGGCGGTACCAGCCCTCAGGTCCCTGAGCACCCAACCTCCACTTGCAACGCAGACGTTAACTGACTAATCAAATTCATCATTATAATACTAGAAACTCCAATGCCTTTTACTTATTTTCTTGTAGAACAAATATCCGACAGTTTGCAATACACTTTCAAGGACCTAAATTTTTTAATTCTTTCAATACAGAAATTCAGAATGTTGACAGTTTTTCTCAATTTAAGTCTAAATTAAGAACTTTCCTCCTGAACTGTGTTCTTGCTTTTTAACCTAAATATGCTTACAAATTAAATAAGACACGCCTAAATTATCATTTCATCGTTGTATTTTTCTTGAGGTGCCTGTAGCCCGAATAAGCCCTAATGGTTTCTATATGGGCATCCTCTGACCTAATGCTTTTCTTTTATCGATTATTTAATATCTCTTGTAGTTTAATATATAATTATTTATTTTGTAATTTAATATAACAATAAGTGGCAAAAATAAACTGCAACTGCAACTGAAGCTTGTCTGTCACAGGGAACCCAGGGTTAGGTTTGCACAATGGTTTCCATAACTACAGCTGTATTTGTACAACTGGGCAGAGAGAGCAATAACAGTGATCTGATAACCATAAAATGATGAGAATTACTTTCCATCAATCAATTCTGCAGATGGCATCATTCAAAGAGTCAACGCCGAGCTATCAATGGAGTGCATACTTGACTTACGTTCAAATATTCTCTGACAGGCATATAGCACATCCCTGTCCACTGTGGCACGATCACATGCTTCAGACTGACAGCATGGACTGGAATGGCTTTGATGAGCTTTTCGTTTCCCCTTCTTCCCCATTGTTCAGCACAATGTTTTATGCATAATATATTTAATGTTCGTTTCCTAAAAGACAAACGAAAAACACAGCATTCTTGATTTTCATTTAAAACCACTTTCCTCTATTACTACATCTCTACCATTTCATTCTTAAACACATTTACAATCACAAAAACCAAACTTCAGTTAGACAACTAATAAAATGTAGCAGTTAGCAAAAGATAATTTACAAAATGGGCAAACAAAGGCAAGGGATGCTAAAAAATGATTTTTGAGAGTATTTAACAAATAGCTAAGGGTGTCAAAATTTGGTAATTCCACTTAGGGAACTAGCACTCTTTTGCCACTTTTTGCACTTAGCTTTATTTGGGATCTCTAATTGCATATTTTGTTTGTAACATGTATCTCAACATTTGAACCAAAAGAGGACAACTCTATTGGCTGGTGGTATTACCATTTTGACACCACCTTCGATGAGATGTGAAAACTGTGCAGATCTCTGGAGGCCAAAAACTTGGGGTTTATTTTTGTTTGTTCTCCCACTGGTTGAACAAATTAATCTTAATCTAGATTTTTCAGATTTTACTGAAATTTGGCAAAAATGTTTCTTGCACATTACTGTACCAAACTGAGAGAGACTTTTACAAATTTTAAAATTTTTTCGATGGTGTCCAAGTGTGTGATATGCATGCAAAAAAATTCCATTGGCCAACAACAGATTTTCTCAGGAACCAATTGGAATATCTAAGAAGCCCTACACAGTTTGTTTGCCTATCACACCCTAAGTGATATAGTTAACTTTGTTTGGATGTCCATAGCAATGCAAGAGTTATTAACTTGGTTGTCTGAGCAAACATTGCCATTTCTCGTTTGAACACTTGCACTCACCTACCAAAAGAAACATGGTTAAAGTTATGCTCAGATTCTACATTTTAGTAGCTTTACAGTGATATATAGGTTTCTAAGGTCTCTCTTAAAACAATGAGTACAGGAACAATGGGTGATTCCTATCCACTACCCTACCATGGAAGGCATCTTCATCTAGACCCCACCTTGCTATCGGAAATTCCAAAATGCTCAAACACCCCCCCCCCCCTCCCCCTTGCTCTAGGAATTCCAAACAGCTCTACCCCCACCCTCCCCCCCAAGCCTTCGGAATTCTGTAATTTTCTCAACTCTCCTCAGGAATTTCTGCTTGCCTTCCAGCTGTTTTGAAAAGCCCTGTCTAACTTCAAAATATATTAAAGGAAAATTCCCCCCTTCAATCCTCCTGAAAAAATAATTGCATCAATATTTCCAGCCCAGCGAATGATCAATGCAAAGACCTGATCAAACAAGCTCTTTGACTTCCTTTATTAATCTACCAAATTCCATGACGTGTGAAAGTAGCAGCCAAAAGTTTCATACAAGAGGGGAAATTAAAAAAAAACACCAAAAACAAGCTCCAATACACTTCTAACTTCTTCGACGTAAGCTTTGGCAGTCTTAGTGCTTTTTGCTGTGTTCAGGTTGTAGAATTAGTATACACATCAGTTGTTGATGCGGCATCCTGGACTAAAATACAAAATTCACAGGTGTTCCAATTGACAGCAAGAGACTGGCCTGAGTTTCCACTCATGATGCCTTCAAAACATTAATTTGTGAACCTGACAAGAGTACCAAATAAGTGGAAGAAAACTGGGCTTTTATCTATATGTAGGCGGTAAGAAATTAAGAGTTTTCTAAATTATCAATCTAACATGCAGTATATTAACATTGCCCCTCTCGTGCTTTGTTCGCCTTTCTTCTTCATGTCTGAGCGCATGATCACAGTTCAGGCTTGATTTGCAAAACTGTAGTTGCCTTCCAAAATTATCCAGTCCATTGAATCCCCCATGCACTCAGAATTTGAGTCCATTGAAACCCCCCCTCACCTTCGGAATTCTGAGATGCCTTCCGTGGTAGGATGTGTAGGGGGTTGGTGTTACATGGGTCAATTTTTGTAGGGTATGTGCCACTGGCCTCTCAGAGCTCCTACCCCATTACAGTCTATACCGTGGCCAATAGTCCAGTTTCGAGTTCACCATGACTGCTGAATAAAAGCACTGAGAACGCATTCATACAGGGTTAGCCTCAACCTCGTTCAATTTGTTGATCGCTCGTTCCGTTAGCGGCTGCTTTTTAGTGTGTAGGGTTGTTATTTTGCACTCTAGTAATTGATCGTTGTCACCAGGGGCAGTTAACTTTAAAAGCTGACCTGGAATGTATCGCTGCTTTCACAGTCTTCTCACCTCAGCTAGCCGGGATAACCCGGCACAAACCGTTTACATGGCAAAAAGCTAGCCTGCCTAGAAGGGTGTCCCGGGCAAGTAGACAGGGTGCCCCGGGGGAGGCGGGCTACCCTGTCTAGCATGTAAACGCTTCAATACGTTTTCTAAAGAAACATATGAAAAGTTGGCCCTCCCAGAGTAGCTCGGTTAGCCGGGTAACTGGGTCAGCTGGGGCACCCTCCCTCCATTTAAACAGGCCCTTAGAGAAGATTCCCCTTTTCATAATCCAAAGAGGTATGTCAAAGGGGCTTGCATAAAACTACTTTGCTGAAAATGTTTCCATAAACCGGTATACTTCGTCCAAGACTACAAAGAAGAATAATTGGGGAGGGGTTTATTAAAACATACAACAAAATTGCCACTTCGCAAGCCAACACTACTCTCACCCTGTTCCTCATCAAAAATATCTGCAAGCTTCAAGAGATCGGAGTTTGAGCTGGAAAATACGTGCATACTAATTCATGATGTATGAGCTGTTAGGAAATCTTGCCATGCAAAAGAATTTAACTTCTGACTAAAGCAGGCCGATGAATTCAAGGTTCGCTCTGAGCCCTGCAGTTCGAAGCCGAAACGTTCAAACGCCTAATGTACGAGCTCTACGAAAAAAAATCAATTTCATTTTCATTTCATTTTGCCCTCAGTGACCCTCAGTAAGCTCTAAGCCTTTCAAAAGTATGACCGCTGAAGGTCCTGTTGGTCAATTTCGTGTCCAGCTAGCGAAAGAGAAAGGTATTATCAGTCGAGTTAGGTGGAGCAGGACCCATTAGAATCAGTTACTGACAGAAAAGTGACTAACCTTTGAGTAATTATTGCAAGGAATGGCTCGATCCTCTGTAGAAGCAGACAGCCGCCATCTTGACAGTTCAACCTAATCCGATGAAAGACTGGGACTAGTCAAAGTGGGTACTACTCAAGTACTACTCCAAGGTCCTCCAAGGTTAACTCCAAACTCCAACGCGGTGACAGGCGGTGGTCTCCAAAGCCTCTCCAAAGAGGGGTTTACTTCGAGAGGAGGTTAAAAGATAAGTTTTTCGAAAGTCTGTGAATTTACTAAATCATTTGATTTGTGTGTGTCTTTGTTTTCTTTTTCTGAATGTGTGACTTTTTTAGTACGTATTTAGCACATAACAGGAGCCCACCCCATGGTACATAATAAATCTCACGATCACGCGAAAAACCTATTATCTTTGTGCTCTCAAAGCAGAAACCTTATCATTAAGGGACTCTTCCTATTTTTTCAACGTTTGACCACGGTTAAAGGTTGGTCTAGAATGTAACTAGCTCGAGCGGTCGAGGCCCCTTGGGGAAAAAATTTCGGTCAGCCTTAAAGTAATTGGTTTCGTTAGGTCAGAGGATAGGGTATTTTCACCGCTTCCCTCCCCCCCCCCTCCCCCCCACCAATCCCCCTCATTTTGAGATCCTAGAGATTCGCTTAGATTGTCCCGCCATTTTTACAAGACTGTTTCTCTGGGGTAATATTGACTGTCGTCTTTTAAAGGGGCAGTCTGGTTGAATTTTTTATAAAATTATATAGGGTGAATTGAGAATGAACTGAGATAGAAGGGTCAAATATAAAAATGAATACACACATAATCCAATCAGTCCGCTAACCGCGGGATCGGGGGCACCTTAATTGTTGTGGTGGAGGACTGTCTGGTCTTTGTCTACCAATTATTCCGCTTTAAAATTTTCAACCCCCTACAAATCCAATATTTTCAAATTTTCCATAATTTTCCATATTTCCCTCCCCCTCTCCCAACTTTTATCTCTTCAAAAAACATCCAAACACCATCAAAAACTTCTCAAACACTGACTGTGACAAGAACTCTGACCTAATGGAACCATTTATCGATTGAATCAAATATGGGCGAGATTTTAACGAAAAAGTGCTGAAATATAGGAAAAACAAGGCTGCCCCCTTAAACTATGCCACAGAAACTATAGCCAATCAGAATGCAAGAATGACGTTGTATATTCGTCGGTAATGCACCCAACCTTTCTATCCCGGCATTAGCTTATTATATTGCATTGGCTCCGTATGGTTGATGTATTTGCAATGGCATAGTACTGACGAAGACTTTGAGCAAAGATTCCATGGAATATGCCACTTGTCTCTTCTATTTCCTTGGAAAACACACTTGCCTAAAGGCGCCTGCTCATACCACGAAAAAATACCAACGAGTCGTTGGATATTCCATGGTATAGAACTCGACAGTAATGCCGGCATAACAAATAGTATAGTATTTAATCAATGCCAGTCATCAGCGGGGACCATCTTATGAAAGTGAACTTTTGAAAGCCGGCCTGATGAAACAATGCAGATAGATAGATGGATAGACACTTTATTGCCTAAAACCTTGCAGCAAAAGCTGAAATGCGCTTAGACTTACATCAGGAATTACGTAATAATGCAAGAAAGCAAAAATAAAACTTCTGAAAGCTAAAAATTTTATATGATAATTGCAAATTAAATTATATAGATAATTACAAAGATAATTAAAATATCTTCGAATTCTGGCTATAAACGTAGCTTAAAATGAAACTATTCTTACAGGACATTCAGCCTATCAAGAAGAGTTTGAGGTTCGGGACTGCGACGAACAGGTAACGCTGGGAAACTTCAACTGGATTCAAGACTTAATGACTAACCTCTCTCCTCCACAGAGACCTCTACCAAGTATCTCTACTGATCCAGCGATGTGAAGCGGAAACCGAAGACAGGAAAACTGAGGTGCTGGGGCCTGGGGGACGTCCCCCGTGAGCCCTTTCGTGCTTCAGTTCCTCATTTTTCTTCGCCTGCTTTGCAAGCATTTCCATGCAAAGAGAGACCAAGCAACGAGATTTTCGATGTTTGGCCGCGCAAAAGATGGCGCGGCCAAAACATCGAAAAATTCCTCTCAATTCCTCTCAATTCAATTAGGAAAGGTTTGAGCTGTTGCATTGCCGTGCAGCTACAAAATGCTGTTCTATTCTTTGCGATAAAAATGTGTGTCTCCGAGCTGAGTGTTCCTTTCCAGAGAGTAATGAGGAGGTGGCCGGTTGGGAAGAATTCAGACGTGTTGGCTATTGCTTCGACAGTGCAAATAAAAATTAATGCTTCTTTCCTGTCTTTCCTGAAGCGCGCCATGATTTTTTTTTCGCTGTTCAATGGCCGTCACGGCTCACTGGCTCACTAATTTTTGAATTCGTGTGAATGCTAAATTGAATTCGTCTGAATTCGTCGTCTAAAACGGATCTTAAATATCGACGTCTCTCAGACGAAGTTAATAGGAATTAAATTCGTCTCAATTAAATTCGACGTATAAACCAGGCCTAAGAAATGAAGAAGGAGAGCAAGAAAAGAATATTTAAATACTATGTTAGTTGTGTGGAGTTTGGGGCACCCAAATAGTTCTAAGAACTAATTGAGTAGGTGTCCCAAAATAAACAATCCAAACAAAGGGAATAAATTATTTTAAAATAACAATTTAGGTAAAAAAATTATTACTTTCATACTAACTACTAAAAATGAAATATATGCTCGGTCTTTCTTTGCCAGAAAACCCCCACCCTGATATTTCGTTATCAGACACTCCATCCAAGTGGGCTTAACATTGATTTCAATTACCGCGTGACTGCTTTTAAACTCTCAAACCTAGCGCGCGCAAGCCATCAGTTAATTTCTTTTAAAAGTAATGACGTGCGCAGATACAATTTTTTCCGTGTAATACGTCTGGCATTTAAAACTTATTTTTAGCACACTGCATTTTCAAAAAATTCCCAAATGTTTATTTATGACATCTGTGCTACACAGTTTAGGAGGAGAAACGCTCGTGTGAAATAAGGTCAAATAAAGGGAAGTGAAAGGAATTTTATGGTGACTTAGGGCCAAGTCGCACTAGAGGACAAAACTGTTTATTTATGTCAAAAATCTGTCATCACAATGAAAAACCAAGTGCGACCGGTTTGTTCACCAAAGGACAAAATTTGGTCGCGGGCGGACAAACTTCAAAGATGCCGTCGACTACCTCTGGAGCAGGCCAAATTGAGACAAATTTTGGAAAACAATAGCGAGGGTGTTTTAATTCGGAAATAATTTGACAGGTGATATGTAGCAGAGTCTCTTTGCTATAGACTTCGCGGCAAAATTGGTCACGTTCTCATTTCGCAACAACATGAATCCAGGCGCGGGTAACCAATACTTTCCGTATGAAATGGGGCAACAATATCCTCAATATCCACCAGGATGGATATATCCGTTGCCTAGCACTTACAATTTTAATGATCGAGGAACTCCAAGCCCATCTCCTTCAACCGCAAGTTCTGGCTCGTTGTCAGAATCCTTTCCGTTCGTCGAAGACGGCTCAATGCCGGAATCATCCCAAACTTCTTCGCGCCGTACATCTTCCGAGAACAAGAAGGCCCAGGAACGATGGACTAAAGATGACGAAAAACTGTTAGTCCAACTATGGGCTGAAAAACACGATCAGTTGCAAAGCAGAGAGTGCAGGAAAACGTGGGCCTGGATCGCCGAGAAGATTTCGAAAGCGCTACAGTCCAACAAGACGGCCGACAAATGTATTCGGAAAATGAAGTACATCATAGAAAGATACAAGAATGCAAAAGATTGGAACAAAAACCAAACAGGAGGAAACCTTAGGAAAAAAATTGCGTGACGCTCACAGCATGGTGTGATGTTTTTTTTCACAGATTTTGTTCTCAAGTGCGACTGTACCTTTCCGGACAAATTTTTTGTCACTGGCCGATTTCAAGTCAGATTTGTCCTGGACAAATCTGAAATTGTCCTCTAGTGCGACTTGGCCCTTATAAGGTATGCCATTGACGTGTGAAAACTGTGTTTGGAATTACAAACATGAAAGGACAGCTAGGGGCACGTCCCGCATTTCACTTCGAGCCTGTTACAAACTGTAGACTGCCAGACACAATAGTAATTGAGACAACTTGAACTAATTAAAGGTCAGCTTATAAGAAGTATTTTCGGGAAACATTGTTTGCGAAAATGTTATCCAACTTGGGCTCGATTTATTTGTTGTAGAGGCAAAGGCTTATGAAAATTCAACACTATATTTTGCTTTTTCCATGAGTGACAAATATCACATGTGCATCCAACAGGAAAGCATTAAGCTTGACTTTGAAGTCATAAATCAACCTCGTTCCCAGGGCATACGAGGTTGGTCATAAATGTTCCCTCAACAATGTTTCGGTGTCACAAAAAGCTCTTCAGGCGACTAATCTGAACTATGGCCAGCAAAAGGTTCCTTTGCGATCTGTTTGCCAAGAGCTTTTCACTTTCTGCAGACACAATACCTTCCCAATCGAACTGGGCTTTGGACTTCTCTGGATGTAGCACGTTCTACAAGTCAGCCAACCCACGGGAACACTAAATTTCTTCTGCCTTGATGATGCCCGTAGCCGTGGTACACAAACTTCCACAGTCGAAAGGAAGAAGTAGTATTCTAGCGTTTGCCGGGGACATCAAAGGTTACAATTTACCGATTAAAAAATAGCTTTCGTTTCTGACTGGCACAGTTTTATTCGAATTTTGAATCGAACTGTCGGTTGCACTCAAATATTCAGCCAAATGAGAACAGTGGCAATGAATTATACTGGCCCCTGTCGTTTTTCAGACAAAACTTAATTTTAATTTAAAGAAACGTTCTCATTCACTTGGCCAAACGCACAAATTAAAAACAATTCACCCGGTCAGTTTGGCCGGTCAGTTCTAACAGTACCGGAATGGAACGCGCCCTAATAATCATCTCTTTGCTTTTTATAAACTAACTCATCCAATTCGATGTTTATCATGATTTATGGTAACTGTCTTGAAAATTTGAAAAGCCTGATATGGCGCTCTCAAGCCCTTACATATAAAAATTAACTTTCTAGTGGAGAACTCCTCCAATCAATCTTTCGGCGTCCGTTTTATGTTCCCTTTGTTCATACCCTAGAAAAAATGTACGCCACGCCTCTCAAAACAAACTTTCGCTTTAGACAGTCTACAACCGTTTTCATCGATAATTTCGTCCAACAATTAAGATGTGGCTTGTCCTAACACTGAATTATCAATGCTAAAACATCTGTATAGGTGGCGTTTGGATGTTTTTCCGAATGCGTAGTCTGATAGTTTTACCTCTTACTCGACGAAACAGCACCAATTTAAAACTGTGACAATATATACACACAGAAGAGGAATAAGTTTCCTTGGGTTATGACAGTAAACTATATGATATTGATAATTACGCTTTTGGGTCCGGAAGAACGCCATTTGAAAGGGGTGATGATGTTGTTTCCTGAAATGATTCCAAATGCAAATGTTGCACGGTATGCAATTAATTCATCTTCGATAATGAATATATGATTTTCAAATATTTGAACTGCGGAGTAAAGAATGAACATGTGAACGATCATCGCAGTTATGAACACTACTTAAGCAGCAGTGAAAACGGGTGTATTACGAACCAACAAGGTGACCAGCTCCCAGTTGGCTTGTTAGCTCAGTCGGGAGAGCGCTGCACCAGTATCGCAGAGATCGGTGGGTTCGAATCTCGTACAAGCTTGAATTTTTTCAGGCTTTACTTTAGTGTTCATAACTGCGATGATCGTTCACATATTCATTAATCCATCTTTGTTTTTACTGATCTGCTACTTCCCCGAAAAGAGGTAACTGGTATAAAATGACTTGTAAGTTCTTGTTTATTACTCGGGAATCCTCTGTACGTGATCACGACGGATTAAATGCTTGCACAATTATACCTGGAAAGGATCCAGAATTGTTGCTGCGCACGCCATGATCATGAAAAGCCTTATAGCTAAGTGCCTAGCGCGACAAGAAGTACAAGAGATGACATAGCGTTTATAGTGGCATCGGGTCAAATTTATGTTGAGTGGTTTTTCCGGCTTTCATGTGTTGAGCCAACATTTAAAACAATTCTACTGTCACAATATATATCATCTTCCAATATCGAGATTAGTGGGCGACACCCTTTTTTAATGCTTAACACTGACACTGGTCTTTCAGCTCAATCGTCCTTTTTTTAAACCCCAACCCCGCCCCGCCTCCCCGCTGCCCCCCCCCCCCCCGCTAAAAACTGTTTTTTTGCTCACAAACTGTTGCCTTTTTTAATTTCAAGTTCGTCACATAAAATCAGAGTTCCATTCCTCTTCCAAACATCGCCCACAATAAAAAAAATATGTTTTTATATGAGCCAAACCTTACAAATCATTGGTATTGCTTGAGTGGCAGGATTACTCAGGTAAACTTTCATTTCTATAAAGACGCCAGGCTGCCGAAGGGAAAAGGTTAAAACTCTCAAGAAAGTACTCCAAATACTTATTTAATACCCTGTACTCGATGTTAAGAACATTTAAAAAAGAGGGTTAGTTTCTAAAGAGACTGTGGAGCTGCGTCGGTGGGGGAGTGAAACACGAAAATTTGGTTTCTCAACGGATCGAATTGATCTGCGGCAGGCAGAATCACTCAATGACTTTACTCATTTGCTTAACTACTTCTATCCTCTTCGATAACTTATGACGGATTTTTAGAAACATGGCATTCATTCATGTAAAGCAGTTTTTATAGTTTTGATATTTTAATGTTAGATATAGTTAGGTTAGTTAGGTTATGATGCAATTTGGATGGATTTTGTAAGTGGTCAATTTTCATTATCAACCCAAGTGAAAATGAAAAGATAGTTCCTTTCCTGTGCAAGGTTTTTTGATCTATTTCATGCATTGCTCAACTAAGGAAACAAGGAACTTGACTTCACAAGTTTGCGTGCAGACACTCCTTTTGTTTTTCTTTCCCAGTAGAAATAAAAGTTCTCGAAAACAAAAGGAGAATAAAAGCCGGAAAGGCGCGCGGGTATAATGCTTTTATATTCAGATATGAAATATACTTTTCAGTGCTATTAATTGAGTTTCCATTTAAACCGAGGTCATAATGAAATAATAATTTGAAGGCATATACACTTGTCTTATATGTGATAAGCTATCACGTTGTTCTCTAATAAGTAGGTTGAATTGAAACTCGGGCACCAGTGCATGGTCTTTGGTGGGCACAGTGAGCCGAAATTACAAACTGTGGTGACGGTTGTTACAGGTTTTAATGTCATTAATGCATGGCACTTTTCCATTCAAAATTGAATACGAAATATTGTTGTGCGGAAAATGAAATGTAATTGTTCGCCTCAACTACTGTGGGATGAGAAAGAAGAAAGGCAGCGATCGGAAATCGGATACAATCAATAAAGCTCCGTATATTGGACCTAATTATGTCTAGTCAACGCCTGAAGGTTCATTTTGTACACAAACGGTATTTTAAACGTACTTATTTATTTTACAAATGGAGGGGTTAAATAACCTTCAAAGCGTATTATGCACTCTAGAGCGTTTCTTGGATTTTAATCAAGCCTTCAGTGAATACCAGGAACTCTCAAATCCAAGACTTAACGAAGCATTAAGTAAAATTTTGAAAGCAAGCAAACCATGCCATAACATTGCTTAAAAGCTTTCGTTTTATTTGCCTCATTGTAAGATATCATCTACAGACTAGAGTGGGATCCACATAAAATGAACTACATAAGAAGTAACCAGTGAAGGTCCCATTTTACTACCACCATCCACCAAAAACTTGTTTCAACGCTTTGTGTTTCTGTGTTGCAGTTGCTGTTTACTGTGAGTACAAGCCAAATGCAATGATACAAGACTGAGAAATATTTATTTTGACGCTACTTAGTTAATACAAAACAAGACGTCCAGCAAGAGAATTCTTTGGGGATGAAGAAAATGTGATTATGCTTCGTGTGATTACAACGTGAAAAACTTGATTTGCCTAGTACTCGTGGTTACAAGTTGTTTTTACGCAGTTTCTTTCTGTAAAATAATAATCTGATAATAATAATTAAAGACAAAAAGGAAAACCGGGTTCATTCTTTTTTCTTCTTCTCATTCAACATAATTCCCTGGGAAAGAGATTGTTTCTCTTGTGATCTCAGCTTGATCTCTCTTTCCCTACCAACAACAGAAATCGAGGGTTCCACGCGCGAATTAGCCACTTGTCATCGAAACCTTCGAGGTGGATCGAGTCCGCACGCGCGCAAGGGCGACAGTCGTTCCATCGACGCAGGTGTTGTCCGCTCCTTTAACGCCTGTTCGAGTTTGGGTTAGCGGAGCAACCCTGTTCCTGCGACATCGGCACAGTAACACGTCTCTAAAGCCTTTGCGAAAGTTACTGTTGAATATCATATAAATGGCTGGATTTATCGCACTGTTCGCATGGCCCAGAAAGTAACCCATGAAAGCGAGAGCGGCTGGGGGACCACAGGGAAAGTTTTTCTGGTCAAAGAAGAGTATAAACTGGTTGACGTACACCGGTAGCCAGCACAGAGCAAAAATGACCACAACTGCTAGCAACATCTTCAGAACTTTCTTCTTAGACTTCTCGTTGCGCAGTTGGTTCTCGGCGGTTTGATTTCCTGGAACTTTTCTGACCCAAAGTTCATGAACAACAAAACTATACAACACCATCATAGTCAGCAATGGAACTACGTAAAACACCACAAATATAACGATTGTGAAGTCTTTGTAAGCTTCCTGTTTGAAAGCCGGAGTCCAAACCTCAACGCAGTAACTTTGTTTGTCGTGAACAACAATTTTCATGGCGTAAAGGATTGGAGAGTTGACACCGATTCCAACAATCCAGACGATGGCGATCATGCCATAAGATATAGGAAATGTTACATATCGTTTTAGGGGGTACATAATAGCCAGGAAACGGTCAATAGCGATTGCTGTTAGAGTTAAAACTGAGCTTGCAACGGAGAGGGATTGAATGAAGGGGAGGATCTTGCATAAAATGTCTGCGAACACACCGCCAGACAAGTCCAGCGGGCCGGACGCTATTGTCCTGATAGCTATTGGCATGTTGAAGGCTGTTAGCAGGAGGTCGGCAACTGCCATATTGACTATCAGATAATTCGTGACAGTTCGCATCTGTCGGTTCAGAAGAACAGCGCATATAACCAGCACATTACCGACGAGAGAGCCGAACAGGATGATGGAGTACGCAATGCACTTGAAAACCTGCTCCGTGGATGTATCGGTGTGGTATTCGCACCGTAGAACCGAGTTGGAAGCAGTTGTGTTGCTGCTGGCGTTTGTGGCCATTACGTATGGAACGCACTGTCGCACGCTTCAAGTTTCGCTCCCGCTAACAATCGTTGAATGAGAACGTACCTTTTTGAATTCAATTAGCAAGTAGTTGATAAGTGGATTATGATGCCTCTTTCCTCGAAGTCTGCAAACTTTCCTTCCCAATTATTAAATCCGAGCTGCGATTGTCTGTTCAGTTCACCTCTGTTCATCACCTTACGGGTCCGTTTAATAAAAGCAGCCTGATGGCGGAAACATGACTTTATATCAACGCGCAAACCGTAATGCTATTGTCAAAGGGATCGGTCAATCAAGTACACTGCTTGACACGCTAATTTCGTGAATTTCCATAACACATAATTAAACTGGTGTCGTCAGTTCCGTTGCTCTTGTATCAGTGAATTCCTTTGGCGTTTCGTAGGTGTTTGCCACAGATGTAGGAAATTTAATCCGCTCGGCAAATCACTGTTGCGCAAGGCAATTAAGAAGATTTTTTTTTTGAGCCTTGTGTATCAACTATGCGTGGATGGCGCGCGCGGCTGGGATGATGTCATTTCAACATGTCACAAGGACTTTGAGATGACCTAGTCAAACTATTCACCTCTGTAAATCACTCGACCCGCTACTGGCTTGAGGTGGATTCTCAAATGAAACAAGTTTTCCGGAAGTAGAGAGCTTTCAGGATGCAGTGATGATGTGATGCAGTGATTTCATGCAGTGATTTCAGGATGATGTGACAGGCAGCAAAAGCCTGTTTACAAATTGGGCCGCTTCAAATACGTGGCGGCATCTTGAATAACACGATTAATGTCGTTGCAAGTTCGACCTTTTAGCCTCTAGATATGGAACGGAAAGACATCGCAGCTTTGTTGTTTTTCTTTTGGACTGCAAAGTATCTTTTCAGCTGTCAGACTAATACAGAGCCATTCGATCGCACGCCACAAACATGCGTTCAATCATATCTGAACTCGCCTGACAAATCCTGCAAACATCGATCACTGCCAAGTCGAGTTATTATCAAAACACTGAGAACGAAGCTCTTGCTGGGTTAAAACAGCTTCACTGATTTAGGTTGTCGTCCCTGCTTATTTTTAAAATATTAGAATTCAGTTAAATCGAATTTGCGCCTCTATTTATCATATAAAAAAAAAGATAAGCACACATTTGAGGGATAAACTCAATATCGTCCACCCAACTTAAATACAGATATTTGCGGTTTTTGCAGTGGAGTGTCTGATCTCCCATTCACCAGGAGTAACCATGTAGTATTTTGTTGACCTCGGGGTGTCGAAAAGTGGACTTCAGTAAACAAAAGGCAAAAACAAACTTTATGAGTTTTACTGAAATCCTCGGAAACTGCAAAATATTGACTCTGACAACAGTGCTTTTTTTTCTTTTAAACATCGTGCTAGCATTTTGGTGGGATAAGTTGATGGATTACAGCCTAAGTCAGAAGAAAAGGTTCTTTACGTCAATGATTGTTGTGTTGAAGCTCCAATAACATCGTTTTCGCGGATTTAAAGTGCTTATTTGCGTCAAAGTCGTGCGTTTAATATCAGCTTCCATAAAACGAGTGCATTACGGAGAGTTCGACGTTCAATAACGACTCGAACCCACGTATCGAGCAAAAATTGACTTCCAGTTCGATTACTTAGTTTGAAGGTATACAGTGCTCTCTAAGCAGTAAGCAGCTCCCGGGGGGGGGGGGGGGGGGTACTCCCTTATTTGGGCTATATTAGTATGTGCGGCCCCAAAGGGTATGGTTTTTTAGCCGTTTTGGTCTGAAATGGGGTATCAGTTTTGACCATTTTGGTCTGAAATCCCGGGAAGCTGCTCTAACGTCTGACGGCATTTAATTATTTTTTGACTGGATCGACAGTTAATCAAGTCTACAATTTACGGCGAGAGTAAATACAAGGAGACTCTCAAAATGCTTGTGTTTTGCAGACATCAGGAGTCAGAATATTCGAGTGTCCTCGGTCTTAACAAGAGGCTACAATTAGCCTAAACTCGGTCTTGCAAAAAACAGTATTGTATCTAATTTAGCGCTAAACAAAAGAATAGAGAGAAGTCTGTCTTTCTTACATCGGACGCATTGCGCTTAGCTTGTGTTGGAGTCTATTTCTTTAGACCCCTATCAACATATATCCCTCTAAAATTACAAAATTGCTTTACAGCTGAACTATTGAGAACAATAATAATAACACAAATATTTCTAACAGAAGAAGAAAAAGAGAAACGAAAAAAAAAAAAAACACCGCGATATGTGTCGCTAGTAGTAGTGGAACAAGGGTTACCTGCGTCAGAGGCAGGAACAACTACCTCTAGAGCACAGAGGTTCATCATATTATACTTGCATAAAAATAGTGTATTAATTCCAAAAAAAACTAAGCACACTTGTTTTCGCTTCGATGGGTATTTGTCTGAGAAAGATAACGCTTATCGAACGATGTAGTTTTATTTCGCATAAACTTTAATGGAGTCTCGGTGAAATGTGAGGAGAAAAATAATCAGCAGAGTGAAACTGGCTGTGTTTTCACTAGGCCGATTAACTAGCTGAACATTCTTCCTAGGTGTTTGTTTACAGACCGACATCAGCTAGTTAAACATGACATCTGTTTTTCTGGGAAATCTTAAGCCACTAATAACTCGGAAGATTCAAATTACAAATCCGCGCAACTTTCAAAAATGGCGGGAGAGGAAGCGCTTTTAATGAGTTCACTAGTACTGATTCTCGCTATATTTTTGCGAAAGAGAAGGAGTTTCGTTCAGAGGATGCGATTAATGTCTCGGCAGATGCGGAGGATGCGACAGAATGTTGTAATCCTGGCAATTCAACGCCAAAACATACATCGCCGTAAGCGCAAGACCATGTGGGTCTATCCAAGGCCGCAGTTTTGGTTCGAACAGCTCGTTGTAAATCGTTACCAAGATCAACTGTGAATGAAGCACTTCAGAGTGAGCAGAGATACTTTTGAACACATCTGTGGACTCGCTGGCCCTGAGCTGGTACGACAGAATACAATTCGTCGCCAAGCTTTCTCCGTAGAGAAGCGGGTTGTCGTTGCTCTTTGGAGATTAGCTACTGGGAATTCATATAGAACCGTCGGGCTAACCTTTGGAATCGGTCGATGCACTGCTATGAATGTAAAGGACCAATTCTGCACTGCCTTGTTGCGAAGAGCGAACGATTTTATCAAATTGCCGAAGAACTGCTGGTTGCCCGTAATGCGGGAATTGATTCTGTATGCCGACGCTGTGAAAGAGGTAACTGAGGCTCTGGACGAGGGATCTGAGCATCCAACGGGTCCAGAGAAATTATTGTAAAACGGCGAAAGAATTGGGAAGTGTTTTGCAATTCGTCAGCCATGTTTACAAGCATACAAGGTTTTGTTTCGCAAGAACCACGAGGCGAGCGTTTGGAAAATAATTTTGCCAGATTGTTTGGCAGGCATCTGTCACTACACGCGATGCGATTGGCTGCGGTATTTGTCGGGACAAGTTAAACCATCTTGCGAGGTAGTTTAACTCTGCGTGAGTTTCCTGTCGTAAAGGCGAGAAACCCGTTGTTTTTCCTTGTGAAAACAGTTACAAATACAATCTAGGGTCATTTGAAACATAAGAAAGGAACGTTTCTGCGGTCAGTTTCAAATCACGTAAGTAAAAGCTAATCACTTATCATTAAAAAACCAATGTCCAGAAATTGAGATATTGCGGAAAAATAGTAAATAAACTACCTGTCAAAGTCTCAGGGGTGTATGATATCCCGTACTTGAGTTATTCAACAAAATGTACCTCTTAATGGAGCGGACACGGGGAAACACGTCAGTCTAATTAAAAACATCTGGAGTTAAGTTCGGTCATGTTAAAAGCTTGCTTCTCGCAGTTAAACTTGCAAAAATTCGTATGGACACTTCTCTCCCCTAACATATTAGTTGTTCAGACTTCAAAGACACAAGGTGAATCGACGTTTTCCGATACGTGACAACAGGTATCATTCATCGGTTCGTGTTCGCTATCAGCATATATCCCTTGAAAATTGCTTTACAGCTCAACCATTTATAACTTACTATAATTATAACACTTGTAAAAAAATATTTAAAAAAGAAGATGAAAAAAAGGAACGCAAAAAAAAAATATATATATAAAAAAAAAGGGTGTCAAGAGCAGGAGTCGAACCCGGAACATCTGCATTACAAGCAGAGAAGATGACTGCTCGGCCACAGTCATTCAGTAGAGCTTCTCAGGTAAAAATAGTTTACTTATTCAAAATGACCATTATTAGTTAGCGCTTGCGCAGAAACGCCGGAAGTGAGCTCGACGACGACGACGACGACTACGACGAAGAAAAACGGAGCTCATTTTCAGACTCGGGCGGCGTTCCTCGCCCGAGTAATAATGCTCGCCAGGTCTCCAATTTATATACGATAAGCGATTAGTTTCGTCTGTGAACGTTGATGTTGGCCAGAAAGTCGGGAAGTTTTTATCCGCTCGACTAACCAAAAGCGACAGATTGATCGAATACTTTATATACGCGAATTCAATGCCCTAAAGTTCACATTACCAACCAGCTACACGGGCAAATAATACAATGCAACAATTGTATCAGATAAATTTCTGACGGGCGTGGCGAAATGGCGAAAAGGCGAAATGGCACTTTCTTCTTCTCTTCATTTAATTCGGCGGAAAAATTTTTGAAAATACCCTGCCAATAAAGTGAGGACGAAGTTCAAATATAAGCAAGGGTGGAGAGGGGGAGAGGGAAGGGGGATGGCGGGGTGTTTGTGAGCGACAAGCCACGTGATCAGTTTATCAGTTTGAACCAATCGTAAAAGGAACTGTGATTGGTTTCAACTGAACACAGCTTGGCATGGTGCGAAATCGATTTGGGTGTTTTTGTCCCAAGATTTTAAAAATCGCATACAAGGAAATAAAAACTGAAACAAATTTCATTTCAAGTTGCTTTTAATGAAATTTAAAACACAAAGGTTGTTACAGACAAAATGTAAAACAAGCAATGAACTGTTTAATATGTGACGATGGGAAGACAATGGATTCTCTTCTTTTTCTTTATTTTTTGACCAAATACAAAATTCTAAAAGCTGCATTACAAAGACCAAACCAATTTAAATAACAGGCGTCACATGAATCCTACATGCCAGAGTTCAAAAAGACACCGCATGACACCATACCTAGTCCTTACAAAAAGAAGAGCTTGCTCGCAGGGTAATAGTAGTTGACTTATGTGCACAATAAATAAAACTCTACCTGCAGAAAAGCAAGTTCCGTAAAAACAAACAAAAAAGACAGGAAAAAAAACGCCTTTTTTAGGGATAACTGGTGCCATTGATTCGCGTTCTGCAAATTAATCAGTTCATTTTCCACGAATCAGAAAACATGGACAATAGCGCCCAGTTTGAGAGGGTTTTCGAACTTCAGTGATAAACAACAGCTCATTGCTTCGTTCCTATTACATAAAACAAGCTGGCAAAGCAATGTACACAAAATGCGAACAGCTTAGTTTATTTAATAAAATCTCAAGTGTAAGTGGATTCACATCTACCTCTTGTGTAAGAAAGGAAAACAGTTTAATAACGGCTACCACAAAATTAAAGCCAAAGTTATCGCATGTTAGTCAACGCAAATGCAAACAGTGCAATGAACCAGTCTGCACTTGAAGGAGAAACAAGCAACCGGTAAGTGCTGGAAACGCATTCACGCGAGCCAGGTCAGGATTGGTTTCCGTTTTACTATTGACCAGCTAAGAACAACACAAGTGGCAAACAACCAACACCGAAGGATGAAAAGAACCTTGCAAAGACCATGGCACTTCTGGTAGTAGGTAGAAGTGCGGTGTGTACTCTTGACAAGTCCGTAAAACGCGTAAAGAGAAAACAACAATAAAAATATACAAACAAAAGATAAACAACAACGCAAACAACACAGGCGTGCAGAGTTAAACTTACACATTTGCTCATTTGTAACACCCACTATGCACAACAAACAACAAATACGAGGGTTTTCACCAACCATAACAAAGTGGTTGCCTGTTTACGCGAATCGTTACAAGACAAAATCCAACATCCGCAGAAATCGACTACTTTTTACTCATCAGTGGGACCATTGCACACTGGTCGAACCATTCCTGATCTGGCAAGTACAGCGCTTTGTTGGTCGACAAAAAAGTTACTGGTTACCCATCTTCTTTGAGTCCTGACTGGTTTACAACACACTGTATGCATACAGTACTGACTGGCTTGAGAAATAGATTGGTTTTAGAGACAAAACATTCACTCCATCTGGTTCCCGATGGATGGTACAAAACTTTGCCGGCTTCACATGTAAATAAGGATTACAAACAGCAAAGGATTTCTCTGGCAGTTGTTCGCTGTCCCTATGACCCGAGGGATCGTTGGTCCTACTTACAAACGTTAAACCTGTGCCGTTGGTAAGATGCGGGAATTGGTGGTACCAGCACCACCCCAACAGAGTCCTCTTCAGCCTCAATCAGCCTGAGAGATCAGAGGCCTTGATGTGAGCCACCCGGGGATCGTTTTCAGACCCTGGAGGCTGGATTGCTTCGAGTGTTCTTTCTACATCCTTCTTATACACGACGCGATTTCCTCCGTTCATTGTTCACAAATGCACCATTCTCAGCTTTATAGCCACACACTTTATGCATGTAGCTATTGCTTGCAAAAATATGTTTCTGTGGATTCTGATATGCCGAGGCCAACACCTGTGAAGTAAAGCAAAGTAACAAGCGAACACACAAACACACCAAAGTAATGAAAGTGCGCTCTGCTTCAACCACTCACTTACACACAGCTCTCTCTTCATTTGCACACTAAAGAAAGTGAGAACTGAAGTGGCCAGAAACAAGGAGTAAGGCAGACTGAAAAAGTGAAAACAGCAACCTGTGTACAACCTGTTCATCACCAAAGATGGTCACTAGAGAGTAGACACGAAAGAGAGGGATGAGGTTACTGAGAATACAATAGAAGAGTTTACGGTTTTCTGAGAGACACTCATTTCAAAACACACAGTCCTTTCACCTAAATCATTTTTGGTTGATTGGCTGGTGGGCGAGAAATAAAGAAACTGATTGACAGCTTAACTATCGAGCTGATTAAGTGCGTGCGTGCGTGCGTGCGTGCGTGCGTGCGTGCGTGAGTGAGTGAGTGAGTGAGTATGTGAGTGAGTGAGTGACTACCTACCAGTGGTTGTCTTACTAGGTGTGACAAGAAAAAAAAAACATGACGAAGCCCTGCCTGTCAAAAGTGCTCGACTGCTGAGGTGACTGTCTGCTGGGATGAATGACTGACTGACTGGTTGACTGACTGACTCACTAACTGAGTGACCGACCGACCGACCGACTGAATAATTGACTACCTGACTGACTCACCGACTGATTGACAGACTGGCCAATCGACCACTCAACTTAGTATTAGATGACTCACTGACTGAATGAGTGAAAGATTGACCGCACAAATACAGTTGTGCAATTATCTGACTACACAAGTGCGATACAGAGTCGCGAACCAACATTTACTGACAATACCAACATAAACTGAATAGCAAAGTAAACAAGGGCATTACCAATAATTAATGAAAACAACATCGGTAAACAACCAACAAAAACAACAAACAAAACAGAGTTACAATAGCTTTAAAGCCCTGGCCAAACTTTCGAGCAAAGTTGGATTCAACGTTCCAACTTTGCTCGATTCAACACTGTTCGACCGTTTGGCCGCCCATGTTGAATGATTTTCGTCCAACAATTTTTGCTCGGTCAAATGCTGGATAGAGTTTGCTTTTGTTCAAACATTGCGCCCAACAATTCTGCTCGACAAAATAATGTTGCAGTGTTTTGCCACTATTCCAACACAGTTGCATCCTGAAGCGAGTCACGTTCGCCCTGCCAGCCAATCACGAATCGCTATCCCTATTTTCAAACCTAGGCTTCACGCGCCAGTTTCAAAAAAGATTGTGCCAACTTGTGCCGGCAGCTTGTTTCGTCCAGCAATGTGTGATAGTGCACTATCTCAACATTCACATCCAACAATGTTGGATATTGGATCCAACTTTGTTCGATGGTTTGGCCAGGGATTAAGTGTTAAAAAGAATGTACAATATCAAATAGCATTTCACAATTTCAAATTCTAGAATGTAACAAACTGGTCATATTCTGTTTAATTATTAATGTTTGGAAATAATTTAAAAATATGCTATTCCTTTGCTCTAAAAAAGGAACAGGAATGTCTCATTACCAGGGCTTGAAATAACTAGCGGGCAGGCGCTGGTCACATCGTCTGGTCAAACATGTCTTTGCTCGGACCCAACCCGTTTTTGACCGGTCAAGAAGAAGGAAATTGTCCCACTGTAAAGAAACAGACTCGCTGTTTGACCAACATCCTACTACAGTACTGTGCAAAAGAAATGAGAGCGAATTTGGACGAATTTCAAACATTTTGTCATTTTTCGGCGAAAATGAGCGAACCTTTTTGCCATATAGAATTTCAGCGAGTCTTAAAAGTTTTGACATTTCGAATTTCCTGGCGTACGAAAGTTCGTACGAAAATTCGATCGAAATTTCGAGCAGCAACGCGATATTTCGTACATGGTCATTAGAATTTTCAAATGTGCTGCGAATATGAGTGCGACGCCGACTAGAATTTCTCAACAAGTGCCAAAACTCTTTCTACATTTATTTTTTTCAGGAATACGAATTATGTCTCTTGTGATTATCAAATAGAATGACCGGACAACATGTCCGGCAATCCAAAGATTTGTTCGGTCAATACCTAATTCTGACCGGACATTGTCCGTTGACCGGCCGTTATTTCAAGC
>JAEMWC010000439.1:535000-542500 GCA_016490735.1 Pachyseris speciosa
GTAGCATCACCACCATTGCAATTATAGCTGAAACTTTAAACCTCTGGGACAGCAGTCCATTTCCATTACACTTCCATTATGGATTGCTATTGTAGTAACCATTTATCCACTTCAACCATATTAACAATGCTCGTAATAATAATAATAATAATAATAATAATAATAATAATAATAATAATAATAATAATAATAATAATAATAATAATAATAATAATAATAAACTGAAGGAAACATAAAAAAAAGCAAGTACAAAGACCCAGAACTAGAAATACAGAGAATGTGGTGCTTGGTACAGTGAAGAAGGGTATGGTAGAAAACATCAAGAAAGTATCAGAGAGAGCCACAATGTACTGTGACAGAGATTCAAAAGATCTGCATGCTGGGATCTGCTATGGCAAGCCAAATGTAGCAATATTCAACTCATCTAATTTTATATTCAGTTATGTATTTTGTTTTGAACTATTGATTTAATATTCAACTTTTATTCAACCTTCAACACATCATTCAACATTCAACTATTTATTCAACATTCAACTAGTCATTCAACATTCAACACATCATTCAACATTCAACTATTCATTCAACATTCAACGCATCAATCAACATTCAACTATTGATTTAACATTCAACTATTGATTTAATATTCAACTATTCATTCAACATTCAACGCATCATTCAACATTCAACTATTCATTCAACATTCAACACATCATTCAACATTCAACTATTCATTCAACATTCAACGCATCATTCAACATTCAACGAGTCATTCAACCGGTCAGTATAAAAGATGGACTGTGGACTGCGGACCGCGGACCGTGGACCCGGACTGCGGACTGGGTATAAAACGCGGACTGAGTATAGAATGAGGACTGAAGGCTGCAGACTAAGTAGAAAACAATGTGCAAAAGGCGGGTGTAGTCATGGCCCACCCTATGGCCTCCCGGCGATCGTGTTTTTGTTTTTTTTTTTAACTCAGTTCATCCTGTGTAAACTGAACGTTTTCCATCAACACTCCCTGTCATACCAACGACTCTCTTGGTGGCGGTTCGCTCAAAATTTTCAGTGTTAAACAGACTCGTGGTAGATAGGAATCAGGAAAACCAGAATGCCGTATAACTACAACTTTCGGGCAGCTATCAAGAGGCTATGGTCCTATTCCGTGCAGATCATCCAGCGAACTGGGTCCCAGTTTCTGTCGCTTGCGTGAACCCGCGATGACTGAAGAATCCAAACCAGCTTGAAATAGTGTAGCATCCAAGCATGTAATACACCTGCCCGTAGCCTTTACGATATGAAACGTAATTATTTTAATACTGAAGGCCTCATGTTTTCCCGTCGTTGGAACCGTCGACACTGTAAAGTTTATGCACATGTCATTGGCTTCCCAGTGGGGTCGATTCCCGGGCCTACCAGGGAGACATGTGGGGGACAATAAGGAGATGGATGTGATTCTTTGCCATTGGATGTGATTCTTTGACATTGTTTTACATCACAGATTAGGGGTGGGGAAATTTACAAGTTTGAAAACGACGTCACGGGGATTTTCAGCTGAGAGGCACCTCACCCAGTGGGCTTTGTCTTGAGAGATTCCCCAACCCCCGGGGGAAATTCCTCAAGTTTGCTTGACTGATTTTACAACCCCCCTAGTTAGCCGGGGGGTCGACCCCACGGGGAAGCCGATGACATATGCATTTACGCCTGGTGGTCAGAGCACAAGTCATAGATCAGGGCCCGGTTGTTCAAAAGCCGATTAACCCTAATCCAAGATTAAAACTTAACCAAGGAGTTAATTTCTCTATCCACAGACGTTGTTAAACGCTGACGACCTGCAAAAGTTTAGATTAGAGAACTTCAATCCTGGAAAACAAAAAGCAGCAAAAGAAACTGATCCAAAAGTTAAAAACTGCAACCAAAGTACACGCTAATCCTGGATTAAGGTAATCGGCTTTCGAACAACCGGGCCCAGGTGTTTATTCTTGTATACTTTTCAAACAAAAATTGAAAGTAAGTTCAGCTCCAAGGTTTTTTTTTCTCTCCTCAATCTTTTTCTTCAAAGAACATTTAAGAAATTGCGACAGGAAACATAATTTGGGACAGCATCAACAGAATCTAATGCACGTGCATTACCGTGGGAACGGTGAAAAGTGATTGGTAGCCTGCGTAGCAGTCGATTCCTTGCCAAACACTGCGCGGGCAGATCGAGCCAGCTAGCGGGCGAACGAGCGTGACACTAGGGTGAGCAAAAAAATGGAAAAAAGCGGGGAGGGGGTGGGGGAAGAAGGAATCGCCTGCAGTCAATCCCACACATTTTACCGAACGCCGTTCGCCCACGAACGGGGATTTTGATTGGTTAGTAGCCTGTCAGTCAAGAAGTAAATCAGAAATTTGACAGTTCATGCATCCGACATCAGAAAAACGACGAACTAAGGAATCTTTCAAATTTTCTGTTCAGGAAACGTTGAATGATCTTTCCCAAAACGGTAAACATATTCGGCTGAAACCGGAGCCTGAGGCCTGCAATTTTACCAGCTGGCTTTGGTAAAAGCGCCATCTATCAGATACTTGCGAGAGTCAAGGAGAAAATTTCTAAAGAATCTGTCCGTGTTCTCGCGATCTTCAGAGCTTGATTGAAGATCAAATAATGTAGGCGAAATCCATGGACTTGACTGCGAATTCGTTGCCACAAGCTTCCCTTGTAGATGTAGAAGCGGGAAATTTCAGTTGCTAACTCGTCCACGGAAAATTCGCTGGAGAAAGAGTTTCAGTGTTGGTTATTTCACCATTAAAGCCGCGGCTACACGAGCGATTTTTTGCTTGCGATGGTGATGCGATTTTTTTTTAAATTGTCGCGTCACCAGCGCGCAGTGAAAATCACCCGTGTAGCCACCCTCGCACAGGTGATGCGACAGCTCAAAAAATCGCAGAAAAAGAATCGCGAAAAATTAAACTCATTCAATTTCTCGCGATTTTTTTCTTGCGACGTTCAAGGGTGGCTACACTTGCGATTTTCATCGCGCGCTGGTGACGCGACAAAATTGAAAAAATCGCATCACCATCGCAAGCAAAAAATCGCTCGTGTAGCCGCGGCTTAAATACTCCTTCACTATCGCTTGCAAAAACTCAGTTGCTATCGCTAAATTCCATTCGCTTTCGCTGATACTCCTTCGCTATCGCTAAAAGACATTCACTATTTCAAAAACTCATTTGCTGTCGCTAGAAATACTCATTCGCCATCGCAAAAAAATTCACGCAGTATTTGCTTGCCGGTTGTGAAAAAGATTTACCTGAGGTTAATTATGATTGGTTCTAATTTGACAGTTGGTGTCCCAAGGGAGCGCGGCATTTATCTGGGCGTTCGGTAAAATGTGTGGGACTGACTGCAGGCGATTCCTTCGCCGCCCCACCCCTTCCCCGCTTTTTCCCAATTTTTTTGCTCACCGCAGTGTCACGCTCGTTCGTCCGCTTGCTCGCTCGACCTCCCCGTGCAGCGTTTGGCAAGGAATCGACTGCTACGCAGGTTAAGTGATTGGTTGAAGTTTTCCCAAAATTTACATACCTCAGGAGACGTGATTGTCTTGGAATTTTGGAAAACATTTAATATAAAAAGAACTAAAGGTCTAAATTATTCCGAATTCAGTTCTACCACGAGTCTGCTTAGCAAATTTGAGCGAAACGCCGCCGAGAGAACAGAAGAGACGGAGAAGGTTGTTTACACAGGTTTCCAGCAATGCCGAGCCGAGTGTTTTGCACTTTGTTGACAGCTGTATTAATTTCAGTTTTTTTATTGTTTTTCTTAGCAAGAAGACCCGTCACGCGAGATTCCCGCCATTTTTATCATATTTAGCCAATCATATTATACCTCCCTCGTGGAATCGAACGATCCAAGAGAAAGGACCCTGTTATTGAAAACAGTATGTTCGTGTATTTTGCACTGAAAAGGAAAATAATTTTAGTAGAAAACATTGCAAAAATATTGAAAAACGTGAAACCATCTCGGTTAAAATTTTAAAATAGCCTGTTTTAAACGGGATTACGTCTCACAGAATTGAAAGTATATCAACAATACGAAAGAGAAAGTTTGCTGTTGAAGTCTCGTTTTCGATTATATCAGATTTGCAAAGAATGACGGTTAGTTGGCTTATATGCATCATTTATTTTCAGTTGACTAGCTAGCTTGTGCAAAGTGGAATTGCGCATTAAACTAGCTCAAAACAACTGGTAGATGCTGTGGACATTATTTTCCTGGTGTATCTTCAAATCCAGTAGCACGCTATAAGCACGCGGTGCGAAACACCGAGTTTTAAAAAATTGACCACCAGTAGGCTATAGGGTGGGCCATAGCCTACACCATGGCCTACGCCACGGTTTGTCCATACCCGCCTTTTGCACAGTGTTTTGTACTCAGTACGCGTTTGGTTCCTAGTCCTCCTTTTACGGCCCAGTCCGCAGTCCGCAGTACGGGTCCACAGTCCGCAATCCTTCTTTTATACTGACCGGTTGAATGACTCGTTGAATGTTGAATGCTGCGTTGAATGTTGAATGAATAGTTGAATGTTGAATGATGTGTTGAATGTTGAATGAATAGTTGAATGTTGAATGATGCGTTGAATGTTGAATGAATAGTTGAATATTAAATCAATAGTTGAATGTTAAATCAATAGTTGAATGTTGAATCAATAGTTGAATGTTGAATGATGTGTTGAATGTTGAATGACTAGTTGAATGTTGAATAAATAGTTGAATGTTGAATGATGTGTTGAAGGTTGAATAAAAGTTGAATATTAAACCAATAGTTGAAAACAAAATACATAACTGAATATAAAATTAGATGAGTTGAATATTGCTACATTTGGCTTGCCATAATCTGCGCAAATCCTCAGAAAGGTGCTCAGTGTATGACAGAATGATTGACTTGAGTGACTGACGCTCTAGGTGCATGGTTTGCGCCCGGCTGATGCACAAAAAGAACACCAGCAAAGACTGTGATAAAAGAGACAATAATAATAATAATAATAATAATAATAATAATAATAATAATAATAATAATAATAATAATTTACTAATTTATGTAGCGCGTATTTACATATCCTGATAAATAACGCTTAGCCTTTTGTAGTCTTAACAACAAACAACATAATGTGAACTGACCTGATTATGAAATCTGTAATCCTGCCATATGGCACTTGATGAGTGTGGCAACAAGCTACTGGTGCTCACCAACATTAAGCACCTGTTCACTAATTCACTCATGGATTGGTGCTGCAGTGGTGAAGACTGTTCCTTCCTTAAGGCTTTGGCTCTTTGGTAGAAAAGGTATTCAGTCCAGAGAGTTTGGACATCCTGTCTGTCAAGAGGGCTGTGAACAGCTGTCTCAAATGCTGACTCCGGAGTCAGACCGTCCCATGAGGTGGAGGATGGTGGTGAAATTTCCAGTAACAAGCTGAGTACAAATCACACAATATCACACAACTACACCTTGGTTGGTGCACCATGTACATGTACCAAGTCCACTGCTTAGTACTCTATTGTTTTCTTCCTATTGCTCTGGGGCCGGTTCCTGAAAGGTGAAATAACTCTATTCCAGGGATACATCTGCCTTATTCCAGGAATACCTATTGGAATAAGGCAGATTCATCCCTGGAATAGAGTTATTACACCTTTCAGCAACCGGCCCCTGGTATATTATACTGTCAAATACACCTATGGCTGGTGCACCATGTACCAAGTCCATTGTTAGTCTATTATTTTCTTACACTGTGTTTTGGTTTATTGTATCATTCTGGGCTGGGTTGTTCAAAAGCCGATTTATGCTAACCCAGGATTAGGAGTGAACCAACGTTTTAATCTCACTCGTTCACAAGGTTTGTAAAGTTAAATTCCAGTCAAAACTTAAGGGTGAAAATCTTTTGGAAATGTTTTTGTTGAACAGCAACCAAACTGGACTCAAAGTTCACTCTAACCCAGGATTAGCTTAATGTATCATTCTAGTGTATTGTTGTCTGCTTTGTGATGTCCCCTGTGACTTGGTATAATTATTGTCCATGCCCCACACCTACACTGTTACAGTAAAAAAGAGTAACTGCTAAAGAATACAAAGTGTGAATTTGTGAAATTGAATTTTTCAATTCAACTGCTTTGGAGCAATTTTTCTAAGGAAGCCACATACGATACTTTAAAAAGTCACTAAACCTTTAAACCTAGCTACCATTAAAATGTTTGAGAGACATAATTGAAGTGTATTCCACAAAAGGGGTATAATTGTATCACTTTTTGCATTAAAATCCAAAATATCTCTTAACTCACTCTACTCTGGTATATAGACTGGAAATGGTGTCAGAAATGACGTTTTGCACTTATTTTGTGATTAGAAAGCTAGGATCTGAAGGATTAGCTTATGACTTTTCCCAAAGACTCAAGAAACAGAGAGAAAAGAATCTGACGCATGGTTGATTTCTTTTGTTTTGAGTTGGTTCAGTTTTAGGCAAAAGTCATGCGCTAATTTGCTGAATCCAGGCCTTTAAATCACAAAATAAGTGTGGAACGTCATTTCTGACACCATAACCAGTCTGCATGCCAAAGAAAGAGGGATACCCTTCAATTATTCCCTTTACTCTGGTCCCAGGTCAAGAGACATAGGAGTGCCAAATTTGCCAAAAGCTCAAAATGAGCAGTATGAAGTTTGGGTAGGCCAGTTCATAACTTTAAAAAGTAATACTGTTTGGTAAACACAAATGCAAAGCTTATGTTACTATAATGCACATATTGTTGGTTATAATTGAAAGAGAATTTTGTCATGTATCTTTTTAATACAATCCAAAAATATTGATCCAGCTAAAAATGTTTCACTTAAAACTACAGTTTACAGTAGGCAATGGACAAGCCTACATGCATAAATGCTGTACTGTCTTCCAATTTAGTCAACTTTTTGTTTTTCATTATTCATTTTACCAAATATATACTAAGGAATGTATGATTGATCATTCCCAGTTAAGTATATAACAGCTTAAAATATCTAAAAAGGTGTAAAATTCAAAGATTTTGTCAGAATAATAGAAAGCCAGCCAAAGGACAGTTTGAGAGTTAAATGTCAAGCAGAACAAATACATCTCTGGATAAAAAATAATGCAAAATGCCAGAAGTTCTTTTAAAATCTTATTCACGTATAGGAACACAGTATGGATGCTATAGCAACACACCAGTAAGATAACCAGAGAAAGAGCTTCTCTCTGCCCAGATTGTGCAGTGCTACACCTGGCATAAGTGGGGGGCACTTGTAGTCATAAGGCAGCGGCTGCAACAAAAGCTTGCGGTAAAGGGCGGCAGCATCAACTCCTTCCTGTTCTGATGATACAGTAGCAAGACTGACTACCTCCCCCTTGGGGGATTTGCTTGCTGATGCAAACTTGTGATGCACACACTTAGCAAGAACCAACACAGCTTTTGGAACTTCATTCTGCAAACAGATATGAAACCAGATAAACAACTGCAGAATGAATA
>JAEMWC010000439.1:550000-615000 GCA_016490735.1 Pachyseris speciosa
TTTATTGCGCTATCACGCAATGAATGAGCTAAAAACGTAAAAAAATTGGTACATAATTTTCGATTCATGTGCACGTTAAATGATATATCCTCGTTTTAAAACAAAATTTGTCTAGTAATTATTTGCAATAATTTTGTGTCAATTTGTTGAAAGAGTGAAGGTTTCTTTTAACAGGAGGCAGCATGGCGGAGAGGATAGGGTGCTGGACTTGTATCCTGGAGCTCCTGGCACCATGACTACTAGTTAAGGTACTCTAAGGTAAATATTATCTACAGACCTTGAAACATCATTAGCAACTTTTCCCCAGGAGCTCTGGATTGTTGAGATGCTTTCCATGGAAACACAAAATCTTCTTTTGTCACCATCCTTGATGGCTTGCCTTCACAAGGATCAAACCAGGGGGCAGGAGGTCGGTGAAATTCAAACACGTGAATATAAGCCAACCAGGCAAGGCAACAGTCAGATGGCAACAGATGAACTGACAAATCAGGGACTTCAGTTACGTTCTGAGGTTTCCTTGCTAATGCTGCCTTAAACACTCTCAGTGCTGACTTGTAATGCCCTGAAAAGAGCTCAAGTTGAATGAGATAGAGCAGTGCCTCAAGGATGTGATGAGAATGAAGTTCTGCAGGATCGATAGGGTTTGCCACAAGAAAGGAAATTAAGCGCAAACAAACGGTTCTTTTAGCATGGTAAGTTGACAAGTATTCCAGGTATTTCCACCACACACTGTAGGTTGGTGAGAACTCCACAGCCTGGTCACAAATCTCTCTGAGTTCATCATAACTGCTTTGTGATGAATACAACTCCAAGTACTCCAGCCACAGCTCCTACAAAAAGGAGACAAGAATAAATGTACATGTTGGATATAAAGTGACCACATGTGGGAATTCCACATCATTAAATGAATCTACAGTAAAGAACAATCCTGGTCTGGAATGGTCTACCTTTTTCAGTGGTACATGCATCATCTGTCAACCTTTTCAAAGCTAGTATAATTGTGCATAATAAGTGTTATTTTATTAGCTTTCTGTTCTTATCAGCTGCTTGTGTAATTTGCTATTCTAGTCCACAGTATATTCAGTACAATGTTAATTGGTTTTTTTTAGCTAGCCATTGTCGGATTAGTGTACTATTGGCAATTATCACAATTAAAGATTAAAGATTGTTATTAATGATAAACCCTAATCCTTTCATATCCTTTCATATCAAGGAATAGGATGACAAGAGAGGGCCATCCTCTTATCACATTTTCCTTACAACAAACGTATGTTGACAAGATGACATGTTAAAAGTTTTTCAGTTCAGTCTCCTGTCAGTAATGCCCCTCTCAGTAACTACTACTCTTACAGGAACGGCACACATTTGTGTCGAAACAGTGCATTATCTGGAAGGAGCCATCACTCCCATGTTCAGTTATACCTCTTGCATGGTTTGCAAAACAGTGACCAAGTGGTCCTTCTCCATTTAAACTGTTTTACAACTTGCATTCAGGGTTCCAGATAAGATTTTAAGGCAGGGTATCAACAAGGAATTCTATCGGGTTTAATTTCCAGTACTCCTGGGCGCCAAACCATTATAAAATTTCTCTTAATTTGTTGGGTCATGTAGCTGACCTTGTAGGGTTATTGGCCCAAGACCCCCCTCTTATCTGGAACACTGTACATTGTAGGTAACTTTCACAGGCATTAGGCAGGAAATTTGTACCAGAAATGCAGATACCCAAGAAGATTAATTGGGTAGCAAATATGGTGTACACATAACCAAGGGGTTGCCTTCAGCTAAAATCTTTTTGAAAACTAAGTTTTGGTGGACGTCAATCAAATGTTTCCATGACAATAGTCCTGTTCATTTCATGTCAGTTTCACGGCCATGTTTAATGATCATTGTTGGTATCAGGTTTAATGACGAAGTCATTTCCAATTTCGCTGAGATGGAGGGTTTTGTGTTTACAATGTCAGGTCTGTCTTTGAATCACATAGCAGAAACACTTTTTGTGAGCAAAACGTTTGTGAAGGAGGCGGCGTTTTGATAGTATGAAACACAGCTGGAGCAGAAAGCAATCCGCCAAAGAGAAAGTCAAAGAAACGAAAGATATCAGGTAGCTGAAAAAGTTGGCCTCTGAAGTGAGTAGTATTGCGTGGAGATTGACTTTTAATCAGCTTTTTATGGATGCAAATTATTTTAGCTGCAGAAATTCTTGTCATTCGCCTTGCTATAAGATAATTCAGAGCTCTATCTTGATGAATTGCAAGCGTGGTTGGAATACCAGGCAGAAGAAGTGTATGCAATGCAAACCCTCAGCAGAACTCCCGGGACAGAACTATATGGAAAATGGGATTGACAGTAAAAAAGGTACTGAAAGCCACGAGGTTAGCAGTCAAATTTTTGTATTTCATTCTGTAATAAAGGTTATTATAATATTATAGTTCTCATGTTGTTGTGGTCGTACACTGTTTGTAAATTTGTAGCTTCAAAATATTGCCTGTGAGAGAGACGAACGGCGAAGAGGTGCAGAGTTGAAACAATTTTCTTCTCAGTTTCAACCAGAACAGTTTCAGTATCTGTTTATCGACCAGTCAAGTAAAGATGAAATAGCAACTCAGATAAGACTTACTCTACAAATAGACATTAAAATAGTGGTTCCAGAAACTCTGCTTGGCACTCGCTCTGTGTTTGTTTATATTGTCATGGATACATTTGATTGATGTCCACCAAAACTTAGTTTTCAAACAGGGAAAAAATCGTTGGAGGGGGCGTGTGACTGGTAACCGCTGTAACTACTGCAGTTTCCATACAGGTATTGCAGAAATTACATGTTGCAAGTACCTCTGATTCTGTATTTTCCTCAAGTCCTCTAGATAGAGTACTAAGAGCTTGAGTAACATTGTTTTCATAAGTGTCCTCATTCTCTGCCTTGATATCGCTATTATTCTGATGAAGTTGCAACCTTGCTAACTTGATCCATAAAGCCACATCACCAGGAGAACTCTCCAGGGAGGCTTCAAGAGTTTCAATATTGTTGTATTCTTCCACAAAGTAGCGTACCTCTTGACTACAAAAAACAGTGTTAAATATATTCAGTGTTAATACACATACAGTGTTAAACATTTGGTGGCAGGGGAGGGAGGTGGGTACTCTATGCTGTACCAGCCTTTGTTTGGCTGCATTTGCAGACCCATTCTTGACTATACACCAAAAAACCCTACCCTATTCCAAGACTTTTTTTTCCCAGAAACTGCATGACTATCACAGTTTATGTTGGCTTGTTCACTTGTGAAACTTCATGTGCTGTGTTTCATAGCAATAATATTTATTATGTTCTTAATAAAAATTCTCTAATTCTATGCCATACTCTGGACTATACTCATTGAAAACCATACCCTTGACAGTAGCACTTACCATAATTATTACTGCTCTAGGAGACTCAGAAATCTGACATGCACATTTTTTCCAGCAATAATGCATCTACTTTTATTTAAGTTTAAAATAAAATTAATATTAATGTTGAAGAGCTTTATGAAACAACGTGACACTTTTGCCAGACATGTTTTTAATGTGGCTAAATGAAATTTAGGCGACCGGTATAAAGTTAAGCTTGAGACAATGCCGGTCAACAGTCTTCCCTGTACTGGACACAGGGCAGCCCAGGAGTTTTAGCAGGGGCACTTCATGACGCTTCCATGCAATTCTTTCCGTTGCTTTGCTCATCCAAAGGTCATTCACTGTTTGCTCTAGCTTGGCTGCAGTTAGCTGTTTTTGCTGCCGTGTTATTTTTGCTCCCACTCCCCCCCCTTCTCTCTGTGGTAAGTATGAGGTAAGTATTCAAGCGATTCGTTTAGTGTGACGGTGTCAGGTGGTAGCTGTTGGTAGGTTGCCATGGATACCTCCTTGCCGACAAAGTTCAGCCCGGGTCCACAGCCTCTTAGGTACCTGTTCCCAAGCTCATCTACTGGTGATGAGTTTAAATATATAAAATATACGTTCTTGATGTTTAGCTGGCTTATTTCACACTGATGATGAATGAGCTTCCAACCAAACATGTCTATAATTGTCTATAAAGCTGTAACACTCTTTCTAAAAGTTTAAAATATGCATTAAGTATAAGCAGAATGTAAATCTTCCAGTGAATGGTAGTGATTCTTAAAAGGGAATTCTTTTCACCTACAGTGTACTAGCTAGTGACTAAGAGGAAATGAAAAGTCACCATTTTCATAACACTGAAGCATAAGGCACATATAGCGACAACTGGCAAACAAACAAAGCACAAGTCTTACCTTTCCTCACTGAACGGCTTTCCTTTATTTCCTTCAGCCTCTCTAGATTGAATTACTGTATCGTGAAGTTTTTCCTTCCTATTGAAAACAATTCCACGACCTACGTCTTCCACACTCTCTTCAATGTATTCCTCTTGTTTCTTATTGTCCTGTTTCAGCTTCCAGGTTCTGGGCTGCAGACAAACATTGAACAGTCCATTGCCTTTCCTGTGTTTCTTTACGTCATTTACAAGTAATATACAAAGCTCATCCCAAGACATCTTATCTTGATATTGCTTTGAAAAAGCTTTTGTGAAAGATTCCACATTCTCTTGTAGCTCCTTGGCTTCAACTTTGTCTGAAGCAAGGGCCAGATTGTAAGAAGCGAGATCCTGCAGTGTTTGTTCTTGAGACAGCTTGCACTGAGTGAAGTGCTGAAATCTACAGTCCTCATCATTACATTTGCCTTGAAGATCAAAGTTGCAGAGTGGCCAGGAAGGATTGAGTTTGTTTGAGAATGTAAGAGATGTTAGAGAAAATCCTCCTTCAATTCTGAAATAGGGGCTTAACCTGCAAAACAACAATCATTTATCATTGCCCGGTGAAAACTGATTATCTGTAGTAGGTGAGTGCATTTGTTTGTCATAAGAAGATAAAATTATGTGCCAGATAGTGCTTTATGGTTGGAACAACATTTCCAAACAGTCAGTGACTCCCTATTTTACCCCCAGCTTCATTCAATTGCCATTTCAACCAAACAAAAACTACTTCCGGCAATCTTACACCGAGGGTTGTCCAATATACACAAACTGATACGGTCTGTAAATGCAAGTCACGGTTTGTACGGATCATATTGAGTTGTTGACGGTCCGTACAATCTGTACAGACTGTAAAATAGGGAGTCAGTCCATATACAGTCTGAAAAATGCATCTCATTAGCGGGACTTAGAAAATTTTAAGTGTTCTATTGTGGATGTTGCTGGTGAAACATGTTGACGGTCCGTACAGTTTGTACAGACTGTAAAATAGGGCGTCGGCCCATATACGGACTGAAAAATGCATCACATTAACGGGACTTTGGAAATTTCAAGTGTTTCATGGTGGATGTTGCCGGTGAAACATGTTGACGGTTTGTACAAACCGTACGGTCTGTACAGACCATAAAATAGGGCGTCGGTCCGTATACAGACTGAAAAATGCATCTCATTAGCTGGACTTAGAAAATTTCAAGTGTTCTATCGTGGATGTTGCCCATGAAACATGTTGACAGTCCGTACGGTTTGTACAGACTGTATACGGACTGAAAATAATAAAATCGTGACTTATTCATTATATTCGGTGTTTCAAGGTTACATCTCATTAGCTGGACTTAGAAAATTTCAAGTGTTCTATAATGAAAAGTGCATCTCATTAGCAGGACTTAAAAAATTTCAAGTGTTTTATGGTGGATGTTGCCGGTCAAACATGTTGACGGTCAGTACGGTTTGTACAGACCGTAAGATAGGGAGTTGGTTCGTATATGGACTGAAAAGTGCATCTTATTAGCTGGACTTAGAAAATTTCAAGTGTTCTATCGTGGACGTTGCCGGTCAAACATGTTGACGGTCCATATGGTTTGTACAGACCGTAAAATAAGGAGTTGGTCCATATACGGACTGAAAAATGCATCTCATTAGCGGGACTTAGAAAATTTCAAGTGTTCTATCGTGTGGATGTTGCCAGTGAAACATGTTGGCAATTGCACAATAGCACAATAAAGTGATTTAAGGTGAGACAAATTTTAGCAATACTGACAATTACTCTACCATACACGTGCAAAATTGACAATTACTCTACCTTCCACGTCCAACGAATTAGGTTGTCTTACCCTCCTGACTGAATCAATTCGATAATCAATTCGATAATCATTCGATAATCAATTCGTGAAAGAATTAGCTTCTTGTGCACAAAAGAGGTCTCAGATGAAAGGCAGTTGTTGCATGTGATCAGTGGAGATGCCTTCTACCCCATCAAAGTCACTACACACTAACTGTGGCTTCATTGCCTGTTTTTGAAATGACACGCGCAACAATTCAACTCCACACTTTAAGAACGAGGCGTACTCGCATGTCAGATTACGTTCCGTTACTTCCTTTCCAACAACAAGGGTCTTGTCGGGTGGCCTTAAGAACAAGGCATACATGTGTTTAGTCTGTTTGTTTTGCGCTGTATTTCCTTCGGTCCATTAGCTCCTTTCGCACAACTAGCGACTTGTCGGTGGAGCTTTAAGAACGAGGCATACATGTGTTTAGTCTGTTTGTTTTGCTGTGCATTTCCTTCGGGCCTTTAGTTCCTTTCGTACAAGGTACTTGTTGGCCGAGCTTTAAGAACGAGGCATACATGTGTTTAGTCTTTTTGTTTCGCCCTGCATTTCCTTTGGTCTGCTAGCTCCTTTCGTACAACATACATGTGCTGCCTGTTTGTTTCGCCCTGCATTTCCTTTAGTCCGTTAGCTCCTTTCGTACAACGAGCGACTTGTCGGTGGAGCTTTAAGAATTAGGCATACGTGTGTTTAGTCTGTTTGTTTTACCATACATGTGTTTACTCTGTTTGTCTCGCCGTGTATTTCATTTGGTCCTTTAGTTCCTTTCGTAGAATGAGGGACTAGTCGGCCAAGCTTTAAGAATGAGGCATACATGTGTTTAGTCTTTTTGTTTCGCCCTGCATTTCCTTCGGTCTGTTAGCTCCTTTTGTACAACATACATGTGCTGTCTGTTTGTTTCGCTGTGCATTTCCTTCTGTCTGTTAGCTCCTTTCGTACAATGAGCGACTTGTCGGTGGAGCTTTAAGAACGAGGCATACGTGTGTTTAGTCTGTTTGTTTTACCATACATGTGTTTAGTCTGTTTGTTTTGCCCTGGATTTCCTACAACGGGAACTCTTTGGCTAGCTTTAACTGAGAACATCAGGCATACATGTGTTTAGTCTGTAGTATACAATTAACAGTCTGTATATGGACCGACTTATCTTTTGACAATCTGTACAGTCTGTACGTATCGTGAAGTTCTCACCGGTCCCCACAGATGCGTTTAAGATTAGCGGACCGGCTACGGACCGACTTATCCTTTGACAGTCTGTACAGTCCGTATGGATTGTTTGACAGACTGTATCAGTTTGTATATATTGGACATCAGTGTTTACACCATACCAAAGGAAGTAGTTGTTTGTACAGACCCTCAAGGGTATTGGGAGATGTGATTAATTTAAAGTTACTTTGGGTTTGAAATCTAGTATATATCACACTGTATTAGTTCTCCTTTACCTGTAGGATTTGAAGTGCAACAACTGGCTCTTGTACTTTTGCAGAGGACAGGGAATTGCTTCATCGTTATTTTTTCCATTCATTTCTCGAGCCACAAAATCAGTGCCTCCTTGCTCTTCCCTGTACAAACTGCCTGTATTGTCATCTGTTGCAAAGCTATGAAGCTCACCATCAAAGGGTAAGCTGACACACAGTATGGAACGCTGGTAAGCAGATACCGGCACATCCAGGCTGGAAGCAGAAAACTGTGGACCATTCTTTTCTTTCTCACCCTTACAGGAATGACACCAAAACAAATTTTAATAAAATATAAACTTGTAGCAGATAATCCACAAAATAACATAAAGCTATAAGTTTGCTTGTGGCAATGTTACATGCAACTATACAAAACAATGGTTTTTAGTGCAAAGAGAATACAGTCAAGATTTGCAATGGCAATAATTACTATTTTGAGTGACTAACAATTGGGGTAACATTCACCTGTAAAGGCGTGACCACCTGAAGAGGACCAAAATCTCATGCAACTGTCAAAATATCTAAGTTGGCAGGTCAGCAGGTTCCATATTCACCAGGAAACCAACCAAGGTCTTAACTTCGAAAAGAGTATGGGAAAAAGGAGAGTGGTCTTTGACCTATGGGTTAGCTACAGTGTATGATTATAATTTCAGCTGCGGGGTATAGAGACAGCCAGCAGAAGTCCAGAATTAAAGTTGACACCTCCAATTGAAAACCTTGGCCATGGCATGAAATACAGTGTATGGGAATCTCACAAAAAAATGGCCCGTTTGAAAACTTGGATTATCCTGGAGACTTTCTTGGCTTTGACATCAAGCATAACAATTGAAGGGCTCTGGGCAAGGACATCCTCCCGGTTTGCTCAAAAGTAACTGAAATTTGGCTTATGGACTTCATTTTAGTTAACGCTTTACTCCCTAACAGTGACTTATAGATTTTACTCTGTCTAACACCAGACAATTTTACTCATCAAAGGGAGGCCCCTTAGGGGTTAAAGGTTTAAGAAACACTGCCCTGTATTTTTTTGATGTTTTGAGCTTAGTTTTCAAGAAAACATGGGGCCAAAAAACACATTCAATGGACGTTCTTGCCCGGGAGCCCTTCATTGCAACCTTTGAAAATACAACCTTAAGAACCTGCATAGAGACTTTAGTGGATACGTTTCATGCTGTTAACCCTCATGAGGTAAATGTATAGTTTCGCTATTTTCCATGTATCTGTGCAAGATGTTAATGGGAAAATATGCAAAAAAAAGTGAATCAAAAACTGCTGCAGTCCCTCATGAGCTACATCCCATCTTCCTACATCATACATGTACACTGTACACTGTAACATGGACAGAACTGCAAAGTGGACTCCTCTGTTGTTAGCACATTATCCAGTCTAACTACAGTCAAGTACAGTGTGAACAATGTCCATTGCAAATTGATCAATGTTGTCCTACAGAACTAGGGGTGCATTCCTTTGGGAGGATCTGGATCAGGATTTCTTATCTGCCGTGTTTCTTTGAAGCAAATCCATTTACCAGTGATCAACCAAATCCACTCTGGACAAGGATTCATCATATCATTGATCTGAGTGATTTAAAAGTTCATCTTGGACAAAACAGATCTGAAATTAATCACAATTATACCAAGGCCGCGAAGCGGCCTGCCTGTATAATTTTTTTGTAGGCTACACACGCGGACATTTACATAATCGTGTGAAAGGACACAAACAACAATCCTCCGCCATTGCCAAACACTACAAGAACATGCACGGAACAATGCCTCAGGACCTGCTAAAGCGTTTCCAAGTGCTTAAGAAATGCAAAACTAAATTTGACTGCTTAGTGTACGAAATGCTTTTTATAAGAGCTTTAAAGCCAAATCTCAACGTGCAATCAGACTCCATTCGTGCGAAAGTATTTTTATAATCTTCGCACCCTCTTATGTTAATTTTTTCGCGCCAAAATCGCTTTAAATGCTGTAATTTGCATGATCTCGTTTATATTTTCCTTGATAATGGAGTCATGACTACTCCGAAACGTCGGATTTTATCGTTCGTTTTTTACAGTTTTATGTTTGAAGTGAGAAATATATGAGAAAACAACAGGTAGAATCCCACTTATTGTGCTACGAACCACTCTTTAACGCATCTAAAGAGAAAAATAGACTATACTATATACCCCCAGGGTAGGAAAAAAGCCAGGCATGACGTAGTACCACAACTCCCTGCGGCCCTACATCGCGCCGCTGACACGCGACACTCCATTCTTTCAACGCTGTGGACGGCTTACACCATCGTTCTTATATTGGCACCGTAGTAGGGCATGGCACCTGCACATAGTTAAATGTGGTGACACTGCTGACAGGGACGGGTGGGTGGGTCCTCATATATTTCTCACTTCGTTTGTTAATATAATTTAAATTATACAGGCAGGCCGCTTCGCGGCCTTGGTATAATTGTGATTATATTACACAAACTCCGTTCGAAATATATGAGAAAACAACAGGTAGAGTTCAATGCAAAAAACAGCGGTGCCAATAGAAGGCACACAATCAAATACAACTGGTAATAATTTAATGCAACCCAAAACAAAGAAACACTAAAGTGACAATGCTTATAAGGAAGCAAGGCAAATGTCAACAATAGCAGGTTGTAAATTACAGTTCCACAAACACAACAAATGTTGAGCAAACAGCTACAAACAGTGCCAGTGAATAACCGCATGAGCAAATGTTGAGCTGTGAACGGGTTTGTAATAAAATCACTAGAAAGTCGAAAGGAGTAGACCAATCAGCCATCCTTAACATGTCTGATAAGGGAACGTTGGAATTGGCTGCTGCCATAGTTTTAGCCCTGTGCACGGAACGTGCTTTGAAAATATTGGTGTCGACACTAGAGACCGTCAGTAGTGAACATAGCCACCTCCTGATGGAAGGGGCTGTAACCGGTTTAAGAGACTTACATAGTAGATAAACAACAGATCCACCTTGGAGGGGGAATAACTGGACGGATCGCATGTTTAGCCTTTAAGTACGAGTGAAACGTCGCAACTGGGCATAGATCGGAGTTGGAAGGGAGTCGTGCAAAGAAGGCCTTCGGAAGATGATCAGTAGACCTCTTTTACAATTAAGGAGCCAAAAGTGTAAACTCTACACCCTCTGGAAGTATGCGGCAGTGACTGAGATCCAGTTTGGTTAGGACCAAGACCCTTTCCGGGTAGGTTAAAGAGAATAGCATTGCAAGCTCAAATGACAATTGCATGAGAGACAGTGACCTGTTACTACCAAACGATGCCAGGTATTGAGTGACAAAAATTTATGTCCCAAGTTTGGGAGTACCTAGGTTTATGGGGACGATCGTTGAACATTCCTTTTAGCAGCTGGATAACTAAGGGTTGTTGACCCACAGGTAGGCCATCCAGCTTGGCATGAAGTGTGGAGATAGCTGAGCATGTAAAACATTAACTAAGTGGAAAGCTGCTTCGCTATTGAAGTACTCAGTTAGGTATAGTAGGATGTCAGTTAAAGGTGCCAAAAAAGGATCAACCTTTCTTTTATCACACCAACGATTCCAACGCACCCAAGCTGATTGATACTTTTTTCTGTGTTGAGGGGTGAGATGCTGAAAGGAATATCTTTGTAACGTCTCCAGAAATTCTCATTGCTTGATACTGTCTCCGCAGATGGGAAACATGGCTAGGTGTAGCCTGGGAAACATTGGGTGTATCCCTTGGGGGTCTGCTGGGTCATTCAAGAGGTGCCTGGTGGTAGGGATGAGGACTGAATGGTCGACAAGAAGACCACCATGGCTGTGCTTCCCAGATGGGGGTGACTTACATGATGTCTGCTTTGCCCTGAGTTACTTTGTTCAGTACACCTGGTATAAGATTGAAGGAGAGGAAGGCATAACTTTTGAAGGGTGCCCAGTTCATTGTCAGAGCATCCGTGTGCAATGCACCAGGTCCCAGACGCCAGTTTGCATACTTAAGGAGATGGGCGAGAACAAAACAGATCGAATTTGCACTCTTCCATAAAGGGAGAGATTATCTGAGGGTTGATTTTCTATTCACTGTTGTCGTTCAGCACCCTCGATTCCGTGTCTGTAATGGTGTTTAATTTGCCGGTATCACTAATTTGCCGATATCACTATGTCCCTCTCGAGACACCATCTCCAGAGTTCAAGAGCTTGGGCTGTGAGGCAAGTCAGCCTCGTACCACCCTTACAGTTGACATGAGCAACTGCTATAGTGTTGTCTATTCTCAGACAGACCACCTTGAGAGGTTCTTTAGAAAAGACTTTGGGGCCAAGAAGGCAGCCTTGAGCTCTGATACGTTTATGTGAAGGTGCTTTCGTCTTCTGTCCAACGCCCATTTGTGCGATGCCTTTGGCAAACAGCAAACCATCCTGTCTTGGATGCATTGGTCATTATGAGCAAGGTCGGATCTGGGGGTGTGATTGGGGTGCCATTCACAGAAGTGATGTTCAACAGCCACCACTGGAGTTCTTCCATGGGGTTGTGGTCCAGTGTGAACGTCACATTGAAGTTTTCTTCGGACCTGTGTAAGCATGGACCAATTGGATCTGTATCTGAAATGAAGGGATGCTTGTCAAACGGCCAGGCGACAGGACTCTAGTGTGCCCAGAAGGCTGGCTAGCTGATGCACAGGTTTAGTTGGAGTTGAAATCGCCCTCTTGCAAATACTCTTTACAACTTTCTCCTTCGGGAGGCTCACTGTTCAAAAAAAGAGTAGGAGACGTAGTTCCCGGTGTGGTGGTCTCTCTCTCATCTGATGGTTAAATGCTCGGAGATATTAGCTGCACAAGCTACTCTATAATCTAAGGGTAAATAAAGTAATGTATGTATGATCCTACAGTGGAGTCGATTACAAAACCCAGGAACAATATTATTTGGGTTGGGATTAAACACGACTTTTCCCGATTTACTGTGAAGCCTAGGTTTTCCAAGAGAGTAACAGCCATAGCTGTGTTTCTCTGTACCTCCTGGGAAGAAGAATCCAAGGTTAAGAAGTCGTCGAGATACAGAAGCATACGAACTCCCCGTTTGCGTAAGCATGCTGCTACCGGCTTTAAGAGTTTGGTCAATACCCTGGGAACGGTATTTAAGCCAAAACAGAGGCCTTGAAAGGCGTAGCATTTGCTTCTCCAGAGAAATTCCAGGAAATTCTGAGAGTCCTTGTGGACTGGAACTGACAGGTATGCGTCTTTCAAATCTATGGTCTTCAGGGAGTTGCCTCTTCGAAAAAGAGACCTCAGGGAAGAGATGTTCTCCATCTGAAATGTGAGTTCTCTACGAACTTGTATGGAAAACGTAAGTCTATTACCGGCCTGAAGGTTCCACCACTTTTGGGAACTAGGAACAGGTTTGCAACGTAATCTTGTAAGCCAAAACAATACTGAGAATTTTTATGGATTGGAGGTTATGTCCCGCTACTTCTCTATGAATTCGTCGATTCTTTTGCCTCGGGCTTGGAGACCTGAAAGGAATGCCCACTTTTTTTTTTTTTTTTTGAGTGGGTACTTTGATACTTATTGGAAGTACCCGAGGGCTTGTCCCTGTTGGTAGCAAGCGTTGTCCCAAGGTGAGGGCGCTTAGTCGGTTGTGAATTCAAAGCAGATGCCAAGTTCTTAGCAAGGCCTTAAGATAGGTCTGCTTGCTTTGAAGCAATAGAAGGAAAGTCATCCCCAAAAAGCATGTGCTTAGCACTGGGAAGAGACTGCTCAGCTAGGCCAATATTATCTTTATTTAAGGCCACAAGAATTTCTAAACTCTCAAGCTAGAGAATTGGTAATTTGCTGAGCCTAGCAAACAAAGCAATTGTTCTAAAACAGTTTTGATGTCTTATTTGGGGACATCCTTGTTAGATGTTAATGCATCATGCAAACAACATAGGGGGCTTGTTATGTTCAGCATAGCCCTCTGCACAAAGGTTAGTTCTTTGTCTCGCTCTTGTGTATATGTGACCCAATTTGCGAAAAGGGGGCTTAAGGTGACTCACGAAAACGGCGTTTTAACGCGTTTAAACGAGAGCGTTTAAATGCGTGGAAACGTTTTCTTATGGCGTTTAAACATGCTTTAAACGCGATGAAACACCCAGCTCAAAACATGTTGCGTTTAATTCGGGAGTTTATTATCAATGGTTTTCATTGCAAATTGATTATTATGCAAATAAATTAATTCCGACCTTGTTGATCATCACACTTGCTAACAGCAGTTCCTTCCCGATAAGATACTCCGTTTGTCGTGCAAATAATGCCGTGCAGTTAAATATCTCTCGTATTCATTCTCTTAAACCAAGCTATAATTATTAAGAACAGCTTAGTCTTGCGAACGAAATTTTGCAGACAGCTAGCAACTTTGCACATCGCAGAATTTGGCTGTATTCTAGAAATAGATTCCTTGTTTGAGACCTTTCACGTTCACGTTTAATTAAAAATCATCTAAGATAAACTTGCTTTTTCATCTCAGCAATCCCCAAATGCAAGTCTCTTCAGCAGATATATTCTGTTGCTATTTTACACCAGAAGATTTTGTCCATTATTTATGACGAACTCACATTGCAACGTGACAGTTGCCTGCTGAGTGTAGTGTGTGTGGAAAATGAAACCGAAATGCTTAACTGGTGAGCGCGTGAGCTTCAGCGCATCAGCCCTATCAACATCAGACCATAAGCAATTTTACGTTTCTTCAGAAGAAAGCAACACCAATTCTTAACTTCTCCTGCAATATGATACATACAGTCAAGTCTTGCAAAACGACGAAATTCCTTATTTCCCCGCTGTAGATACTACGGATCAGTTTTTTGTGAAGCCCGTTAGATGGCATGCCAAACTCATTAGCTACAGCCTATGTTTCTTCGCCATCACGCACCGGCACAGGATTAAAAGCAGTTAGTTTTCATTCTAGCAAGGAGAAACATTTCCAAGCGGAAACAGAGAAATTCTGTTACAAACGCAGACGTTATTTCTCGTTAGCGATCGGAGAGATTAAATTTACTACAAGATAGCTGAGATCAAACTGACCGCTCGAAATTAGCGAATCAGTAATTTTTACTGCTTTAATAATAGTAATAAGTCCGTACTTTAGCTCTTTTCTGTGAGTTTTTTTAGTCTTATTTAGTTGCTCACTCGCTTTCATCCAGATGCGGGTTTTTCTGGACCAATTATGCTAATTTGTTTGAAATAATTATTATGACGCGCCAAAATGTTAAAAGCGATGGGTCGGTACAAAACGTGGAACCCCCTTCTGGACCCGTCGATTTTTCTGTTGAAAAATAATATAATGATATTTAACAGTCTTCGCTTTGGATTTCAACTTCGGCCGGTTCGTTGATAGTTACAGACAGTATTACAGTAATCGCGAACATTACCACAGCCAGTTGCCATTTCCAGCCCGAGAAAGACTTGCTTTGAATTTCGCTGAATTTGCGTGGCTGACTTTTGTTGTTGTTACCAAATACTTTAGAATTTACTCGCAAAGGTTAGATAAACGTCAAATATGCAAATTACTGTTCAGCTTTCAACTGGCTTCGGAGAATGTGAAAATTATTATCAGTGGCAGATTTATGTCACGTGCTAGGCAACCAGAGTGATCATATTTCATTCCATCATATTTGATGCCACAACATTGGCTCTACGATATTTCAGAGCAAGCTTTCGAAGTTGGCAATTTTATCACACTTCATTATAATTATCATGACAACTTCAATGTTACCGACACGCAACACTCAGTGTAACACTGAAGGCATTGCTGAGAAACAATTTTACAAGTGCCTGTTTATTCACATTACTAAAAGGATACACACTCACGCAATCGTGCTATTTTTATAATGGCTCTTATCAGAATCACCCAGAGGAAGGTTGTTTCCTGCCCATTGCACGCACATTGTGTGTCCCAATAATGACAATTGTGATCTGCCGTGATCACAATTGTCATTCTACAACAGCTTGTTCATTCACATTCCTTTCTACAAGATACAAGCTCTCACAAAACCTTTCCATTTTTTTAGTTATATTTTTAAAATGGCTATTATCAAAATTGCAAACAGGAGAGTGAGATAAAACACAAATACGAACATAGTCTGTGAACAGGCTCCCAAGTGGGGTAAAGGCCCGGCAAAGAAAATTCGAACTCGGGGAGGAGCTCTGACCGCGCTCCGCTTGCCTGCCTCTCCGATTTTTCTTTTCGCTGTATACCCCACCTGGGAGCCTTTTCACAGAAAAGTGTGAAAACACCAGAAGCCATATATATGGACTGAACGAAGAAAATTAAATCAGTGAAAACAAGTGGAAGTAGATATTCTTTTTCTTATGTTATCTTTTCCATTTATGGTGATGGTGGCCATCAGTAGGTGTTCATTTCAGTAATGCACAAACGTTCTCTTATTATCACTGGTTGTAGAGGAATTTTTATTTATGTAAGACTGACAAAGAAGTTAAAGAATGTATTTCCCACAAACGCATAGAATGCTTGTGGAGAGATTTACGAGATGAAAGCAGGGAAGAAAATATGAACCAGGAAAGTGATCTCAGCTCGAAATAAATTACTCTACTGCGTGTTGCGTGACGTGACCCGAAGGGGCTGCCACTGTCATCGGCGGGTCGAGTGACCGTTGGATGTTTCAAGTCAAGAAAATTTTGCGTACAAATACAATCCAAGCTAGTCGAAGCTGACTGAAGAAAACCACTGAAGATATCCTCCAATAAACAAGGTAAAAAAACTTATGTAGAGAACAGATTGTGAGGAATTTTGCCAGACAAGTTCTTACAGATCGATCCATTCGACTCGTTTGAGCCACCTGATGGAACTTAGAGCGTTGGTGCATGAATATTAGTCATGTGGTACTTTTTTATTTGTATTACGAATGAATCCTTGACCAAACTAAAACTTCCAATATTTTACATTTCTCCACCTCTTTCTGGCGAGGTTTTATTTCCTTTCTTTTCTCAATGTAAACAATGTTTAGCCGCGGCAAGCGGCCGGCAAATTACAAAGTTCTTCTCTCCTTGGACCTGGTTAATTTTTTTCATAGAATGTCATAGTACATCTCGTAATGCGACGAAATAAAGTTACGTGTTTCACTGACTTCGTACATAGTGTAGGTACGATTACGATTCAAGTAGTGGCAACAGTATCAAAATGAAATAATTAGAACGATTGACGTTAGGTTTACATAATTAAAACGTAGATGCCGCAAACATTGTTTTGCACTCTGAGTTATGCCGCGTTTAATTTGAACACGCCGTTGCATGAAGGTCGTGTTCCAACATTAAACGCGTTTTCTTCTTGTTTGATTTTTTTTAAAACAGCGTTTAAATGTTATTCAAACGGCGTTTAAACGTTATTCAAAAGCGTTTACACGGTGTTTAAACTCGTTTTCGTTTAAAACGCTAACAGACGCGTTTTCGTTTTTGTCACCTTAAGCCCCCTTTTCGCAAATCGGGTCACATATTTTCGAGACTTCAGTGGAAGAAGACAAACAATTAATCCACCGACGGAATGGAGTAATTGTCAAGAATATCACTTACTTGATCGTAAGAATTTTTTTGAATTTTTTTTTTTTTGCAAACATGTGGCAAAACCCGCTTTTGGTTCCCAAGAAGGGTGTTGCAATTCTGGATCACAGAGATCACCGCCATTTGGTGGAACATTTGACCCGATGCTCTGATTCATCGTCGTTGGAAGGCTCATTAGCCTCACTGTGGGGTTCAAAAACCCCGGTTGGTGGCTCATTTGCCCGAGTTGGTGGCTCATTAGCCCGAGTTGGTGGCTCATTAGCCTGAGTTGGTGGCTTAAAAGCCGTAACAGAGCCCTCGTGGGTGGACATCAGGTCCTCATCTGAGTATGCCAGCACAAAAAGTGCGTCTGATTCCACATTCACCTTTGGCGGGAAAGCCGTCAGGCATTGTTGCCAGCAATCTTCGATCGATGAGGTTCGTGGACTTCACGTCGTCTTGAACCTGCTGTAAGGTCTTCAAAATAGTGGACAGATATGCCTGGTCTTCACCAGAAGTCCTTGGGCGTTTAGGAGGGCTTGCAGAATGTAAACGCTCTGAATCAGTTCGGCGAGCATCATGTTGTGATCTCGAACGAGACCCAGCTCGATCGTGAGCGACGTCGTTTCGACGTTTTCATGGCGAAAGTCAAACATACACTCCTGAAAGAAAAGGAACTACCTACCCGATAGAAAGCCGACTCGAAAACGAGTCGAAATGGACTGTGGAAGGGCCTAAAAAGTGCAAAATAAGCGGTTACCAAACTCACTTACCTTTCTTGTGTTCGTAGCACAGCAGGAAAGATGGAGTGTCACGTGTCAGCGGCGCGATGTAGGGCCGCAGGGAGTTGTGGTACTACGTCATGCCTGGCTTTTTTCCTACCCTGGGGGGTATATAGTATAGTCTATTTTTCTCTTTAGATGCGTTAAAGAGTGGTTCGTAGCACAATAAGTGGGATTCTACCTGTTGTTTTCTCATATATTTCGAACGGAGTTTGTGTAATATAATCACTGTGCACAGTGGTTTTTGCTCTGAATAATGCAGTACCCTTGCTTTGACCATGCTTGTCCACTATTTTGGTCTTGCTATCATGGCAACTGATCCTGCCTACTAAAATCCTGTTCCTTTGTTGCACTATGATCTGCATGATTGACAATCAGAAATTCTGATCCGGATCCTCCTAAAGGAATGCACTCTAGGATTCTAAACCAATGATGACATACTGACCTGCAGTTTTCTGATGCGCTCCAGTTGCTCAGGAGAAATGGTCCCATGCCTTGCAACTGGCCTTTCACCATCCTTTGACAAATTCTCTTTTATCAAAGAATCCATCTCTTGGCTATCAGGCAACTGAGAGTTCTGCTCCCTAGAATTCATATCTTGTTTTTTGGACGCAAAAGCATCAGAACCACCAACTCTTTCATTAAGCACTGGCATCTGGGTTTTGTCCTTCTCGTGTTTCTCACTGTCAGATCTGTCAAGTTTTCTGTTTTTAGTCAGCTTGCTCTGTGGAACTGATGATGGTCTTTTTCCCTCTTCCTGTTGTCTTCCAAACAACTTCAGCTTTTCTGACAGTTCATGTTCAAGCCTTTTCAGTCGAGCCTTTTCCTGTGCAATGCGTTCAGCCATGGCAGACTTTCTTGGGGTGCTAGGTGCTGAGGAAGCAGGACTTGCCTCGGGTGTTAAGCTAGCAGTTTTGGGCTTTTTAACCTCCTATTAGGACCAAAAAGAAGAGACAAATAAAACATATATGATATTTGTTACTTACTCAATGATTTCCCATGTCAAGTTTCAAATATAAAGGGGCACTGTCGTGTAATTTGGATCTGAACCCAGAGATGTTTTTGCAACAGTGGGGCATTTAAAATAATTGAGTTTTCCTAAGAAGTACTTAATAATAAAAAAAACTTTTTTCAAGTTGCATTCATTTTTTTTCCTCATCTTCCATGTCCATAGACAACTTCAAAGTAGTTTCAATGTACATAAATAATTTATGTACATAAACTATTAATAATCAATGTACATAAATATTGAAACTATTTTGAAGTTGTCTATGGCCATGAGGAAAAAATTGAATGCAACTTGAAAAAAGTTTTTTTTTTCAGTTTTTTTTTTTCATTGTGTTTGTGAAAAATCACCATAAAATAATATATCTAGTTTCTTTTCCAGCCAAGAAATAAATTGGGATCTACTTCTTCTTGTTACACAGGGCACTCGCGTAACAGAGAAAGTACTTTCTCGCAATTTGAACAAAGTTATATATGGTGAAACAGTACCCATTTAAACTCCTTCATTTTCTTTTCCACTGTTCTGCCTATAAATCCTATGGCACCAGTTGGGAGAATTTCTTTTAAACATCAAGATGTCACTTTTAGTGCTTACTGTCTTTTCAACAACAACAACAAACAACAACAATAACTTTATTTAAGTCTGAAATCTTTCTAGCTGAGCACAGATGCTCTACTAACTCTTAATCAAATAGAATCTCTTACAGCAGAGTACCAACAAACTCAGCCCCTTATGATGCAGAGTCCGGGAATCAAACCAGGACACATTGGTGGAAGGCGAGCACACTCACCACTGCGCCAACCCTGCTCCCCAACACCTCAAGACTCCATTATTTTTAGCAGAGTAATGGTGCATTACAAAATGAGATTCATGTGTGGCTTGGACTGCTACTGTCTGCTTCTGGTCAATAGTGGCTCCTTTTTAGCTCATTCATCATCAAATGTGGAATGGAATGTGTGGACAAAATATGTTGTAGATGCGTAGACAGGAATGAACAAGGGATCTGAACAAGGCTGCGGCCGGAAATAATTTTGCACGCTTACCCTCCCCGTTAGTAAATTGAAAATTAACTTCGATAAAGCTGAATTACACATGTGCAAGAATACAAATGTTTCTGCAGTCTTACAAATAAACAAAATAATAACATCAAATCACAATTTTGGCACTTCTGAAGTGTGTAATGTGGATCGAAAACCTGAAATCTTCACAAATACAAAGTATAGCTGAAAAAGAGGAGTTATAAGCAATGTAAATAAAAAGATTCAAGAAACAGACTGAAATTGTTCATTGTTCTTATTGTTTTGACATCTCGTAATACTCTGGTGTATAAGATTTCTCCTTCGACGTTATAAGTAGAGCATTGTTAGATTTAGAAAGATACATATGTATGCATTTATATGGAAACTAAAACTGGTACATTGTATGGCTGAACCTCTCACAAAGATGAACTTTGAATATGCTTGTAAACGCTGCTATATTATTGTACGCATTTTCAGTGAAAATTTGTGTAAATTTGTGAGCAGTCCACAACATTATACTTTACCAGCATCTTGATATGCAAATAATGAAACGTGACCCGTTCATCAAAAAGTTGCCATTCTTTATCTTTTTTTAGATAAACTACATCAACTACATGTGGTGTACTAAAGAATTCTATAATAATATACAAGGTTCAATATGCAATGCAAACTCTTCAAAAGACATGCATTTTAACGAGAAATTTACTGCCATTTTGAATTTTACTATTTCTAAACTGTGATGAAAATATTTTACGTGACCTTTCTATCCTTATCATAGCATGAGACCTCCAATGAGTCTCCAGTTGATAAGTTTTCTCAACAGAGAATCTGTTATTATTACTTTCTTCTTTGAACTCACATTTACTAAAATAATAGGTAGCCCTAGGGCTACATGTGTGGGATACCACAGTACTATATACAAAAAAAAAACCCAACTGATCAGCTAAATGATTGGTTATAATGAATAAATAAGGCTGAAAAACTTGTCCATTCAAACGTATAAAATAAACATATAATTAATACACATAATTGCTTCAGGGTAGTGATAGCAAGTCAAAACCAACATCTGTTGAGGCCATTATTTGTTGAATCACTGAGTGGAAAATCAGTAGAATCACTTAACCGTGAGCAAATCTAAACTTTCGTTCAAACCAGCGCAATTCAACCATGGCTCGGATGAAACATGAAACATGCTTTCACTTGCTTTTCACTTGTCACTTTCTCAATCCCGAGAATTACTTGTTTTTAATTTCGCTCACTTTGCCTTGCTGTTTGCTTTTGTTACCAAATACTTTAGAATTTTATCACAAAGCTCAGATAAACATGGATGTGTAAATTGCTGTTCGGCTTTCAACTAATAAGCTCAAAAACTACTTTCTTGCTCACCTTAGCGCTGTTAGTTAGATTGTCCATTACAATGAATGAGCTGGCTCCAAGAGCCCTTTGATTACAAAAGGTGAACTTAAAGCAACTTACCGTTTCGTCAGATGAGTCACCAGTTCCTTCAAGCTTCCTTTTATCACTATTCTTCAGTTTGGACAAAGTCGACAATTGATTAAGCTTGGCAGCAAGTGAGCTCTTTATCTCCTGAGAAATCGTAGACGTGATCATAAACTTCTGGTTTTCATTACCAACGTTAGTCAGTGTCTCCAACTGTGGACTGTTTCTTCCGGATCCTGTATCAACAACTGGAGGCAATTTTCTTTTCAATGCTGAAAGAATGCTCTTGGCTCTTAGAAGTTCTTCTTCAAAATTGCTTGCTGCTACCTGTTTTGAGGTGACCTTTTCCTTTACCATTTTTGCCTGATTACGCAGTTTTGTCATGAGCATTCTGTTTGTGAGAGTGATTTTCTGAGCAGCCTCCAGCTGTTGCTGAAGTTTACGCACATTTGCTTCTTGAACTTCAAGAGATTGACTTTTATCTTTTAGCTCTCTCAGCATTTTAGCCAGGTTTGTTTTGTCTTGTTGGATAAGCTTCCTGATGGTGAACAGAAAATTAATGTGAATTCTTAAACTTCTAGTAATTGCAAAACATACTTACAGTATCTCTTCATTTTTACACCCTCTAGCTAAGAAATACACATTTTAGGCCTGTTTTGGTCAAGGTAAATTGCCGACTCAATCCTAACATTACTGAAAAAAATTGCCTTGCACACGGTGTTGGTTGCCACGTGTAAACAAGCCTTAGTATTTAACTTTCACTCCAAGTTTTGCCTCTGGAATGCTAACTATTTGAAATGTCATGCACAGACCCTACAAGCTTATCATTTAAGCAATTCAGACCTTCCTTTCCAGGTGACTTAAGAAAACATGGAAATAACCTTTACCACTTGCCCCTATAATTTTATTTGTTTACTTCTGTCACACTTGACTTGAGGACAAAGTTTGTATCCTTCACCAGCATTTTGATCGTGCAAGAAGCGTTCATTTGTTTGGTTCATTATCACTATCATTATCAACTAGGCTGCAATTTTAAGTGTAAATTATTTTGTCCACCTTGTTTCTTCCGAATTGAACCGTTTTGTGCAAATATATTTTAGTTTCTTTTAGTTTTTGACATGAAAGAATACCGTATTTATTCACTTATAAGGCGCACTCGGTTATAAGACGCACCCTAAACTTTTGTAGACGATTGTGACAAGTAAGCAAAATGAAAATTTCACCTAAATACCCTGTTATAAGGCGCACCCAGAATTACGGGAAATTTTGTTGACCACGTTCACTGAACTCACAACAATTTGCTTCCAAAAGTTACTAATTACGGTGCTTTCATTCTCAAAAGAAAAGCGAAAAAGTCACACATTACAAACAATAGCAAAAAAGTCACACATGAACAATAGCATAAAAGTCACACTTTTTAATTCATTCAAGTCGTTTTACATTTGTAAACAATACTCATCTGACAGATCTTTCACTCATCAGTTGCAAAACTCATCTTAATCTTCGAGCATTCTTTCAGCATTCCGTAAGTTTTCAGTAATTGTGCCTAGCACTCGCCGTCATTCCTATGATCTAAACTTCAAGTTGAAGATCGTAGGAGAAGCGGAAGCCATGAACAACAATCGTGAAATTGCTCGCGAATACGGCATATCGGAATCGATGGTCCGTAAATGGAGAAACCAACAGCATGTCTTGTTCTCCGGTGAGTTAAAGATGACTGCCAAACGTGCCTCGAGGGGAATAGCAGCCACGACAATTTTTTCGAACGATTTGTAGTCAAGTTTGCCTCATTCGTGGGAGCGAGGTTAGGAATTTGTTCATTTGTTTCTGACATCAATCATTTCAAGCACGTGCTTTTTAGCACGTTCGCTCGCTGCTGAAATCACCCCGGCTTTGTTTACGAACTTGTTCGCCGTAGAAGCACTCATCGGAGTTGTTTTTTCTTTGCATTTGTAGTTTGTTAAATTTGCTTTTAAGCACCTTCGGTTTAGGACAACGAGGAAGAAGAAGCAGAAGACGCGGAAGAGTCGATTGACAACGAGTTCGAGACAGATAGCGAAGCCAAGGACGACGAGTCGCTGAGCTCAGCCGAGCTTTCAAACAAGCGGTTCTTTGCAGAGCCACCCCGGTCAATGATCAATGTTGTTTGTCTTTTGTTTATTCATTTACCGGTATTTATTTACATACTCATTTCAGTTTAGCATTAATTATTAGGGAAATTTGGAAAAGTTATATTTTGGTGCGCGAAAATACTCGGTTATAAGACGCACCCCGAGTTTTGAGCAGATTTTTATCGAACAAACATATTTTCTTGTAAAAAATGGTGTGCCTTATAAGTGAATAAATACGGTAGATCATTTCTTCTATACAGGTTGATGCACATAAATTTCATTTTTGTTTCTGAAGTTTTCTGATAGTTTCCACATTTCTTGATTTGGGCTGCTTTCTAGTGTCATATCTAATTTTGTTACCGTGCACAAGGCCAAATTTAAACAAATCAATAGTATTGATCATGCAAGTTTCCAATCCTTTTTAAATGATCTCAACACAAATTTCATCATTATCAAGTTGGTTGACATGACTGTTTTAATTTACATCCCTGTGCTTGATTGACAACCAAAAGACTCAATAAATTCTTTCAAGTACCAGTTAACGCCTCTGTCGCAAATGGAGGTTGGGTGCCCAGGAGCCAGGGGCTGGTACCGCCAACCCAAACCCAGGTAGGTAGAACACCCCATAAGCCTGCCCTACCCACAACCCAGCCACGAGCCCCGCCCGCAACCCAGCCCCAACCCTAGCACCCGTCACACTGAGACTAGAAGCTCAGTGGAAAAATAATAAGTAAATAAAACAGAACTAACCCAACCCTAACCAACCCCCAAACAATAAGAAACTAACACTACTGGGAGGGAAGGGAGGGGAAGAAAAGCCCAACAAAACGCGATAAACCAACTACGCCACGAAAAACGCTGAGTAGAGTGAAATTCTGAGCACGTGCAAAGGAGCACGCCTAAATTGCAAGAGGATACCGCTGGCCATGCAACTGCCCGCAGACCTGAACCAGGCCCAAACAGTAATGTAACAACAAACGCCCAAATGCTAATGTGCCACCCGTGCTCAAACTATACGCCAATAATACTAACACCACGCTACGCCATGCCACCAAGGAGCAAACTTGCTCCAAGTCGTTAACTTAGTTAAATTACATTTAACCCTATTTTACACTGTGATGGTGATTTAATGCTTATTTTAAGTTTTAACATACTTGTGCTTGGACAAGTTTTCTTCACAGCCAGTCACATAACTATGAAGCTCTCTCAAGTGACTATTGTCTTCTTCTACAGCATTTTCCACTTGATCTCCAGAAGCAACTGACTTTGAAATGTCTTCTAGAACAAAGCAAGTATGGACAATGTTAACTTGTACTTTTTTCCATTAATTTGATGTCACTATTTGCCCTTCGATAAAAAATCGTGGGCCCTTAAAAGAGACAGTGTGAGAAGGGACACAAAGATGTTAAATCTTTAGTTGATGGCCTACTAAAAGCAGATTCAAGCAAGAGCTCATTAAGGTGTCACTTATGCAAGAGAGACCAAAACCAAGTAATCACTTTGGTCAATATTTATTACAACACATAATACAATCCTGGTCCAATTTTCTTAAAACACTTTGCTAAAATGCATGCACAACATGCATACAACGTAGGCTTTGGGCTGACGCGAACAGATCCATTCTTTCGTGTGTGTTCATTAGGTTAGTGTTCCAAGAATTTTGCCCATGACTGTACATGTAAAAGCAAGAACTAACAAGAAATAAAAAAAAGGACCAATGATGACAAAACCCTTGCAATCAAGCAAACAAGTGATTGCTTTTACTTTTAGCTCTGATTGGTTGAGTGTATCAAAGCAAAAACAAAATTTTGTGAAAAGTGCTTTCAAAACTCAAGAGAAAGCTGTCATGAGAGGGACAGTTGCTCATGATAACTTTATTATAGAGCTACATGTATTATAGAGCTGTTTAGCCAAAATCAAATAATAAAGCCTTATATATACGGATAAAAGTTTTCAAAACAGGAGATCACAGCTCACATGAATTTAAAATAGATGGAGAATGATTTCTCAAAAGTGGTTGTCGAAGGAAGATAGTTGGTTATTGTATTATCCTACCTTTTTCCTGATTAACATTGGTGAGTGGCTGTCTTGTTTTCTCCCGCTGTGCTATCTTCTCCTTCAACCGCCTGTACTCAGATTGCATTTGTTCAGGCATATGATCCATTGCGTCAGGAGTAGTTGGTACAGGTGGGACGTCTACTTCAGCTTGTTGGGCTGTTTCAGCTTCTAGTACTGCTGTTGATGCATTCTGACTTCCTTTCACTTTAGAAGCCTGAAACATCCATGAATCTTCAGAACGATGTTTAACTTAAACCCTTATTGTGTTGTCCCAAAAAATACCAGTACCTGCATTGAAGTTATTTACTGCAATTACTACCAATATACTTGTCTACTAGCTGAGAAAATTCTGCAATTTGAAAGGCTGAGAGTAGAGGTATTTCAGCTTAATTTGAAATACCTACATGTGAAGATTACAGTTCTATGGTAACCAAAATGATGAAATCACCTCTCCGCACAAGTTAAAACAAAAATGACAGAAAGTTTCCAGATTTTCAAATTCAAGATACTCAAGAACTCAAAGAAAATTCAGAAAACCAAATACGAATAAAAAGTACATTGACTTGACTAAATTTTTGGACCAGCTGTGCCAAAAGTAGGAATTTCAAAACCAATTTGCTTGCCTACGAAGCGAAACAACTGGACAAAATAAACAGTTGGCGTTAGATAAATTTCTCAAGTAGTAGCATAAACAAATAATAATAGCATGATTGTAAGTGACATTTGTTATAAATACCACTTGTGATATTTCACAATTGTCCTAACTTTCAAATACCAATATAACAATTATTATATTGAAATATCACTCGTGTATTTATGCCAAATATCACCACAAATCATGCTATTACCTACACTAATTGCCACCCATAATTTTTTGCCCTTGTAAGTGAAACACTATTTTTTTCAATTACAATGAAAGGCTCTTGTGATTACACTGAGAAGAAGTATGAAGGAGACCATGTAAGCAGTTTGAGTTATAATGGTTATAACACACTTGAAAGACACCCAAGACACTTATTATAAATAAGGGCACCATGATCCTTTGAAATCAATTAAAAAACCCTCAGAATTATAATTAATGAAAGCATGTCATCTCTAAGCCCACTTATAACACCACAAGTTAAATACATGTCAACAACAGCAGATTTGCAATGGCATGGTAGCTACATGAATTGTGCAGTGGAACTGCAAGGGTTTGTTATTTCGAAGTCCTTTTCCATACATTTTAAAAGGTTGGGATGAAGCATATCATTTGTTATAATTTTTTATTGAGGTTCGTTAAATCGAGGCTCCACTGTAGTTAATATAGAAAGGAGTTGCCACGTTTCTCTACTTTTATTACTTGGGCCAAAGGCACCGTGTCTAGGATCAGGCTCTGTTTCTTTTTATTTGTTGTCTTTGTGTCATGAATTTTCCAGAGCATGTGTCCAACAATGGAAAGGTCAAAGAGAAGTTCGGTCATCTACACGCGTCGTGCATGTGACTCAAAAGATGTTTTTAAAGCTCAGTTTTGGTTCTTTTTCATTTTTTTCTGCAAGAGATGCTTCGATGAGTGATTTTGGAGGTTTCTCTGACCAAATCTCAAATCCTACACCATTCATTAATTGTTTTCTTTCTCAAACACTGACCAGAAATATCCATCGAAGAGAAAACAATGGTGCTTAGTCACTGCCTGTGATGCAGATAACCCGGGTTCAACTCCCGCGAGTGACACCTCTCACATTTTTTTGCGTTTCTCTTTTTCTTCTTATTTTATTATTTTTTACAATTGTTATTGTTATCAATGGTTGAGTTGTAAGGCAATTATTTTACAATTTTAAAGGAATATGTGTTGATAGGGGTCTATGGATATACAATGTAAACAAATAAACTCAAACACGAGTGCAATGCGTCTGATGTAAGAAGGATAGACTTCTCTCTTTTTGTGTCAAACTTTTTTGATTTTAACTTGTAACTAAATGATAACTGTATCTTTTAGCTTATAATGTGGTAATCTAATGCACAGCTTATAATATAGTAATATTGTAGTAGTAATGTAATCTTTTAGCTTATGTTTAATGTTTATTTATTTTTTAATACCTGCCAAGATTAGCTGATGCTATACATGGGTTGGGTAAATTGTCCTTTGATTTTTTTTGATTGAATAAAGAACAAAATGAATTGAAATTTGCATTGTCTTTTCTTTTGTTTAGTGCTAAATACTGCATGGTAGCCTCTTGTTTAAAGGAGCACGGTCACGATATTTTGGGTCATTATTAGAGAGATAAAAAAAATGCATTTAAATGATGTGAAACAGTGAAATAACAAATTTTCAGGAAGATAAGCACCAAAGAGACAAGAATAAATGCAAATATGGCGAGGATGGTGAAGGATGGAGAAGATTGAAACAGATTACAATTACCTTTTTGAAATATTTAGCCTAATTTTTTCAAAAAGATAATTTGCAACCCGTTTCACTCTTCTCCATCCTTAACTATCCTTGCCATATTTGCATTTATTCTTGTCCCTTTGTGCTTATCTTCCCTGAAAATTTGTTATTTCACTGTTTCTCATTTTTGATACATGTACAATGTATCTCTAATTATAATGACCCAAAATATCGTGACCATGCTCCTTTAACACTGCTACCAAATCTACATTGTACAAGTAAAAGGTCACTAGCTTACCTCTGCAGATTTTCTAGCTTCTTTGATCATCATTTCCAGCCCTCCAAACAGGCCACCCCCTAACCCTTTGCTGTTTGCTGTCGTCCTTTTACAAGCTTCAGAATCAGATACATCAGACTCATCTGTGTCAGAATCCTCACCAAGTTTTATCACCACAGGATCATGCTTGGGAGGTGCCGCAAAAGACACCTGCAAAAGACAGAAATCTCACCTTGCTTGCCCTTTAGTCAATTTTAAATTGAAAGGGCAGCAAGATAGAACTTTTAATTTTTGTTACCTGTCTGGAATTATTCTGTTGCTTTTTCTGCTGTTCCTTGTCTGTGATCATAACTGGTGACTGAACACGGGGACTCCCTGGGGCAGATCCTTTCACAGAAGACTTTGTGTCTTTCTACAAGAAGCAAACAGATTGTATAATAAAGTGATCAGAACATCCACATATATACACAAATAACTACATAATATTTCCAGATGACAGCCAATCCCAGGTCCTTCTACATCCACATCACATTAAGATGCAATGAAAACAACAGTACACATAACATGTATATTTCATGTTGCACAAGAGCCCACAAAGAAAGGAGAGAAATTAAAGGATAGTCAACACACGTATCACAAGGGGTGATGCAGCAATTCACCAGCCCCCCAGATCATGTACGTGTTCCACTTTGTAATTACCCCAACATTCAGTTTGGCCTTCCTTTTAACAGCCAAGGACTTCAGAAGCTGTTCTCTGAGGGCTGCCTCGTCATCTTCATCTGAGTTATCCTGGCTTGAGATATCTGGAGTATGGACTGCTCTTTGCACATTGGTTTCTTCCATCTCAGATGGATGTCTTGGTTGTTCTGAGAGAACAGAATAAGGGTTACGAACATTGTCATCATCAACAATCCCAAAAGGACTGCTCATTATCTAATGCGACTGCAAACAGATTAAAACACATGCTATCACTACCTCCATAGGAAAACTGTTTATCATCAAGGGCTGCAGATACCACTGATGCTGAACCAACAGACCAATCAGGGTAAATCTGAAACAATTGCCAAAGCTGCATGTAATACCATAACATAAGCAGGTTATATGACTCAGGTACTGCATGACAATAACTGTTGTCAACTGACATTAATTACATTAAGAATTGCATTTTGCTTATTATAAATTTTCTTAAATGTACATGTAGCTTTAACACTCCTTGCAAGGACAGCTTCCCCAAATGCACTTATGAGGAGGAGGAGGAGGAGGAGGAGGAGGAACTGGCTTTTACCATTTTACTAGTTTTGAAATTGCAGGCAGTGAATAAAGCACTAGTCAAGAGCAGATGAGACCAAAAGTGATAAACTGATTATTGAAACACAATCAATATAAGAGTGCCAACAACATAGACTATCTGTACCTGTTCCATATGAAAATAACCTTGTGGGTAGATCTGTTGACAGATAGAAATGAAATTTTAAAAAAATTGAATGGAAAAATGAATGGAATGGCTTTTGTCCAGAACAATTACTTTTGCCTTACCAATTCCAGCACAAATTGTTCCAAAAACCTCAATCTTATAACTTACAAGTTTTATAAATACAGGAGCCAGCATCCTTTACTTACCAATTGGGTGATTCCAGAAAATATCCACACCCTACCACGGGTGGCATCAATATTTTAACCACCACCCCCCCCCCCCCCCCCCTCCTACCTTGCCTTCAGAAATTCCAAAATGCTCAACCCCCACATGCCTTCAGAATTCCAAAAGCAGTAACCCCCTCCCTTTTGGAATCCTCAAACAAAGTACTTTCTTTTGGTCCTTACCTAAAGCGCCTGAGGATAGGAAATTTCTTATTTCCTTGCTTATGATCGCAGAAAATTTTATTTGGAAAAACTCAGTGGTCATGCCTTCTTATTAAGGCATTCATTCCTCCCTGCTGCACTCTTCGATTGGATGACAAGCAAGATCCTCCACTGCTCTAAATAATAATATAAACCATGGTCATCGTTGATATTTCAATTCATCGTCGCTTTTAAGATTTCAACGTGCAATTTTTGTTGCTCCGAAGATTTCCATGTTCATTTCTCGCAGATTGCACGTGCTTAATCATATTAGCTTTCCACTTTCCAACTCCACAAAGGTATAATTATTTTGTTTGAGTATCGAACGAAAAAACGTCTGAGTTACAATCTTCATACCCTCTGATCGGTGCCATTTGATGTAAACAGTCGAGCAAGAATCTACGCCTTTCTACTACCACTTGAATGTTGAGCCAAGAGGACTCTGGAAACAAATACAATACTTACCAGGTGAGGGACAAGAAAAACGTTTAATCCAAATCTGTCACGCATTCCATTTGGAAACGGGAGAGTGGTGCAGAGGTTTTCCCATGCAATGCGATCATCCAACACAAGATCATCAATCGATAATATTTTAAATTGAAAGAAATGGGGAGAGTATATTTCATGAACTTAACAACTAATTCATCAAGTTAAAGACCTCTTCCATCTGGAGCTCACTGCACAATCCACCTTTGATCGTCCACAGTCGTCAGTTCATACTTGAACAGTCAACAGATCAATGATTTTGCTGTCTTCCCCTCTGGAAATCCAGAGCTGAACCCCCCATGCCTTTGGAATTCCAAACTTTGTTACTCCCCCATGCCCTCATAATTCCAGTCAAAGAACCCCTACCCCGCCCTCGGAATTCCAAGATGCCACCCGTGGTATGGGTATGGATATTTTCTGGAATCACCCATTAGAAGATAGCAGTTACTTTTCTCTAAGGAAATTAATAATGTATCCTTGAGATCAAGAAAAACTGCTGGTGGTACATAAAGCAGAAAACAAGGGTGTTCCAGAGATTTTCTTGACATCAAAGGTGCATGATTTGTTTCTAAGAGAACATAGAAACATCACCTTCTAACTGATTCATAACAAAGCATGAAAGAGCCAGTTAACAATGGCAGAACAGACAAAAACAGGTGAGGAGTTGAACCAGACTGTGGAGAGTGCAAGTCAACAGCACAGCAAGACTGACAAAACCTTAAGTGAACCAGCTAATTAAGGGGGGCACCTTCCCCTCTCCCTTCTCTCTTCTCATTATCCTCACTCTAAGCTCACTGCTCTGTTTATGGCTTAGAGTCTTGTCTGACTCGGAAAGGGACTGCTAGCAGTCTAATATCAAACAGGTTTGAAAACAATATTATTGCATCATGACAAGGACAGTTCATCACACACCATCAAAGCAGGCTGCCCACGTTCCATGTATATAGACGTTGCTGTAAATTAAAAAACAAGAACACATGAGATTCAGTCTTGCGACTGATAACCCACTCTCATCAAAACTGCTGCCAGCCTAAACTCAAGGCATTATTATAGCTTGAACATATCCTGCATAGTCCAAGACCACAATTCTTCAAGAATAAGCTGTGAGAGCACATGCTGGTTCTAGCTCTAGATTTCACCTACTGAAAGAACAGTATCTGTGGTGGCAAACAGAAAGCCTGAAATTTTTTTCAGGCTTGTGCGGGATAATTATGATCTTGATATATTCAAATTCATTTATTAATTTTCATACATACACATACAAAAAAAACACACACTATCCTCTGGCTTTTACTCTGGTGTCAGGATGAACCAGCTCACCGACCAAAAATACTCAACTAAAAATCAAAGGCCCTTAAGTTAAAAAAAAACTGCCTTGCTATTTTCTTGTTCCCCTAGCAATGCAATCACATGTAGCTCAAGCATAGTACAGAATAGAGTTTGTTTACCAGAATCTCCATTTGGTAATGGAGGAGGTGGTGGAGGGAAATCTTCAACTGGTTCTTCTATCAGTGGAAGAGCTGGACCATCTAGCAGCACAAGATAGAATACATATCAGATGTTACAATGTGTACAATCAAGGAAAAAAGGAAAATATTTATACAGCTAAGTTATACTTCAAAATTTATCTATTAAAAAGTAACTAAATGTATAAACCTAGATAATAAAATATTGGCCAGAATGAGAAGAAAATTCACTTGACTTCACAGAAATTCCAAGACAAGAAAAACCCTGACAAAATACTTCGCTTTATTGCTACTATTTAATGAACAACTATTGAATCATCACCTGTTGAATCACTCTCAACATCCATGGGAATTTCAAAGTAATCATCATTATCAAATTTGGCCATATTTATAGGTCGTCTATATGAATCTCTTTCTCCTTCTCGCTGGTTATCATTTGACCGTCTCTTGTCACCTCTAGTAGCTTTCCCTGCTTTCTTTTTAGGATGTGATCTATTTCCCTGTTGATTTTTCTGACTAGAGGATTCTTCCTTGTTCATCTTCTCCTGCCATTGTCGCAGCCTTTCCCGCCGTTCTCGTTTTTTGTCTGTGTCCTCTCTAAAGCAAACAAAGTTACACTGCATCAAATTTAATGTAGACAGTATGATAACTACAAGACTACAGCTGAGTGAATAAAAAATTAATATGCTAATAATACCACCTAATACACTATAAAGTATATATCCAGTTTAATTTATGCAACAATAATCCTTCACAGCAACATGGATTTAACAGGGTTGCCATTAACTGGAAAAGAAAAAATTCCCTAACATTTCCCTGACTTTTCACTGACCTTCCAATACAAGTCCTAAGATAAGATAACTTTATTTTAACACGGTAAAAATCACCAGTAAAAGAATTACAAAATCCTAAGCCTAAATTACAACTTTGTCTAGGAACTAATTACTAAAACTAAACTGCTTTACATGAACGTTGTGTCTGAGAAAAGAGTACAAGAGCTAAGGAAAGTGTCAAGGGACTCTGCTTGCATACATCATAAGGTAAGCTATTCCAAAGCACCGCACTGCTATAGCTTAAACTGCTTTTGAGAAAATTAATTAGTGCAGGGCAATGGAACGGTAAGTTTGTTTACAGAGTCTCTCAGAGAATAGCTTATTAATGCCTTGGGCAATAGAGCGCTTTTCAAGCGTCGTAAAACCAAAACCTAAGCAATTACTGTGACCAATCACAACAGAAGTAAGCAATGCAATGAGCCAATCAGAATATGAAGCAATTACATGTAGCCGGCGTAAAGCGCGGGAAAATACACGCCTGCAAATCACAATTGAAGGGCTCAGTGGAAGAAGGGCATAAGTGACGATTTTGGCCATTTTGCTGAGAAAACGCGGACCAAAATACCTATTCTACGCATCACTTAGCACAGTTTTTCCTGCTTGGATTACTGAAACTGGACATGAAATGATTGGCAGGGACTTATTGTTTGATAGTGTGACGTAGACTATAAGTTTAGCGGTTAAAACATCGATTCACTGATACGAAACTTACGCGGTTGAGGTCAGCTCGATCGGTACTGAGTTCCATTTAATCGCATTACGCCCGAGTGTTTGCCTGCTCGCCTGGTGGTAAAAAAGACATCATGAAGTCTTGAATTACCCGCAAGCCACTAGATTCTCTGAAAGAATCCAAAGAAGTTTTCTCTGTGCTTTCCAAATCATGAAAGCAACTCTCGTCTTAAAAGCGGCCCTCCGTTGCTAGTCTCGGACCGTCTGTCAAAGGTTACCGTGCTACAAGTTCGGAAAACGAGAGGTGTTTTTGGACTTTAGGCTGAAAATCTCTGATGTTTGATGAGAGTTTTCCGCGCTTGGATGCCATCGTTTTCTCCCACAATTCATTGCGGCCACAGAGGGCGCTGTCACAGTGAAAAGTTCCCGCGGGTGACGTAACGGGATTAAATCCGCTCAGACTACACGTACTATAGATTATTTTCACTTTGGAAACATTACGGAGAAATCATTGAAGACAGGGAAACTGGCAAGATGAAAAGTCCGTCCGTTTACGACGAGTATCCTGAATTTAATGCAAGGAAAAGTTGACGCGTGTGGCAAATACTGTACCAAAAGCGAAAATGCATTCGTTATCGTGTGCTGTTTTGTAAACCGGTTAAAACATGCTGGCGAATATCAACACATAAATCACTTTGCCGCGATGACCTCGGTTATTTCGCTTCCGTGGAGGCTTGTAAACATCACCAAAGAGCATTTTCATGCGAGCTAAACGTCAGCAAGAAGTATTTTCACGCGAGATAAACAGCAAAATGTATTTCAAGTTGTGTGACGCATGACAGGACATTAACGATTCAATTTCAGAACATGCAAATAACGCCGTTAAGTCTAACTTAATTAACGTTAGCGCTAACCCCTTGAATGCTGTTTTCAAGTCAGACAAACTCTTTGCGCGCTGACGTAAGGTTAACCAAGGCTTCTGTGTGCTGTTTTAAGTCAACCAAGAATGTTGTGGACTGTTTCTGAGCCAAGCAAGCTTGTTGAGCACTACGATTAAGCAAAACACGGGCAGTAACACCTGTAGTAAGTGCCGCATTCAAGAAAACAAGTAGACCCGGCATATTTCCAAGTCAGCTGGGCACCTTGTGTGCTGTTTATGAGACAAAAAGTCATATAGCACATTATGGCTTATTGAGCAGAGACGTTCCGTGTTGTCTTAAGCCAATTACGAACATTTGGCGCTTGGTTTTCATAAGAAGGGCTTGGTGGAAGACTGTGCTAAGTGACGCGTAGAATGCGTATTTTGGTCCGCGTTCTCTCGAAAACTGAGCGTAAAAAAAGTGAAAAGAATATAGGGCAACGTTTTTCTAATGTATCAAAGGCCACATGCAAAACTTCAGCTCATTTGGAGGACGTCAGCAAAATGACCAAAATTGTCACTTATGCCCTTCTTCCACTGAGCCCTTCAATTGGTTTTGGTTTTGCTTCTTATTGGTTGAGAAAGTGGCGCGAGTTTTCCTGGCCAATCAGAGAGCGAAGCAATACAAAACCAAAGCAAAACAATTGCACACCATTCACCGATTCTTCGATATTTTGGCTTCGTTTTTCTCGAAAACGAAAAGCAAATTGGCGAAAAAAACAGCAAGGCATTGTTAAGTAAGTAAATTGAAGGCCATATGCAAAAATTTGGGCACTTTTGACGAAAAAAAAAATTTGACCGAAATCGTCACTTATGAGGGTTTTCCACTAGCGTCTTCAATTGAAGGGCTCGGAGCATAACCATCCTATGTCGAATTTTGGGTTGTTTTTCGATTTTGCTTGGATTTGTCTGAATTTCTGCATGTGAACTACAATTCGATGGAAACACATTGTATGGTATTTTTTTGACTGATTCATCCAGAATCCAGAAATGCATTTTTTCTTACGTACACCAAGAAACCAACCTTCCATGGGAGTGGTTTGCAAGTTGCATTACATCTTCTTAGTAAGAAAAAATGCATTTCTGGATTCTGGATGAATCAGTCAAAAAAATACCATACAATGTGTTTCCATCGAATTGCAGTTCACATGCAGAAATTCAGACAAATCCAAGCAAAATCGAAAAACGACTCAAAATTCGACATAGGATGGTTATGCTCCGAGCCCTTCAATTACTTTCAACACTCAATTGAAAACTGCTCTAAAGCCAGCTGCAATAATGAAGCAACAAAAGTCAGGTCCTTTGAAGCAATTTTTTGAAACAGCATAAAATTATCCTTTACCAACAAGGAATCTCCTTCCCAAAGCTCATGGCTAGCCAAGGATAAATCCCTGACTTTTCACTGACTTTCACTGAGGTAGAATTAGAATTTCCCTGACTTGATGCTCAATGCTCAATCTCCCTGATTTTACTCTAACTGTGGCAACCCTTTTGGAATATAGCCTGAGACTAGCCGGCAAGGCTGTAGGCTGGGTTGAATAACATAAGGGGATATTCTGCAAACTTGAGCAAGTACCCAACGACTATACTTAGGCATCGTTTACATGGATGCGGTTTCCAATCGACACAGTTTCATGACCTTGAAACCACATCAAAATTGACACGGTTTCAAAGTGTTTACATGGAACCTATCCAACTGTTTACGTCATGGCGATCTCATTCTCGGGCATTCTTCTGGGAGCATAACAACGTCCAAAAAGTTGTCCCACCAAACACGAGTTCTCCCAGGCCGAATCCAGAATTGTTTTCCTTTTCTCTTTGTTACTCTGGAGCGTATTGACAACATTTCAAGACATCTCTGCCTGTTATTACGATATGCCTCTTGGTTTATAGAGAGTAAAATATATGAAAGCTGAAAAGTGAACTTAAATTGTGATTATTGTGTAACAACTGAGGCGCTGCACTCCATGTGAGGTTCCCCATATTTACCCTTCACGAGCCAGCCAATTTTGCACCAAAATAAGTAACCGTTTTCAAATCGATGCAGTTTTGCTGTTTGCATGACCAATGAAACCGTATCATTTTGAAAATGCTCCACTTTTGAAAGCGTTTTCAAAATAACCCGGTGCTACTAATGAACTCGACTGGTGCCGTGTAAATGAAAGGCGTAACCGCATCTGTGGTTACAAATGAAACCACGTCCGTGTAAACAGTGCCTTAGGCAGATCTATGTTGTAGGTCAAAAATAATGAAATCCAGGTCAAAATGATTTAAACTTGAACCAATGTGGTCATTGGCTATTCACAGCACCCATGCATATGGGGGTCTCATGTATGGAGGGTTTTACAGGGGCTTGCATGATTTGCATTCTATCCACGTTTAGGACAGTTTGCTTCTCTCTCTCGTACGACTCAAGTGCTTTTATGGTTTCCACAGGTCGCTCCCACCCTTATGCGCTTCTAAATATAGGAGTGTGGTAAGATTTCAAATTGCTATCTCCACTGATTTATCAGCATGATGGTGCTGAGTGGTTGCCACTTTCAGGGTTCCCATGGATACCTGCATGCTCTTGGCGAAGAGTTAAACTTAAGGCAAATTAAAATTCCTTTGTCTTCTAACCCTAATTATTCATGATTCATGAATAATTAGGGTTAGGAGACAAAGTACTTCACAAGGTTCCATTGTTGTAAAAACATCTTTAGGTCTATCCAAATTACATGACAGTGCCCCTGATTACCATAATCAGTTAACATACCTCTTTGGTTCCGTTGCTCCAAGATCAGAAACAGAGCTGTCTGCTAAAGAGAACAGTCTTGCTTCCAGTTCATTGTGAGCATCAACATATCCCCCTTGCTGTAAGCTGGCATTTCCCATTGACTCACTATTTGTTAGGTTGTTAGCTTGAGTCGCACCTTGGGATAACTTCCGTTTTCTTTTCCTTCTGTTTCTGCGAGCTCTGTTAAGTTGCCCCCTCCTTTTACCCTGTGACTGAATTTGACTGTCTTTTTTAATTGGACGACTTTCTGACATTTCACCGTCTGCCGCAGTTTCAACAAACTTTCTTCCCTCTCTTTGTTCCAAGTCCTTTTGACTCAACTCTTTGATTGATGGTACACTACTGTAAAGAGGTTTAATTCTAAAAGGTAAGAATGGTTTCTGTGTTGTTCCTTCGCCAGAACTTTCATTTTCTAGAAGATTGCTAGTTCTTTCTAACTTGTACAAATTTTGATTCCTTGCTGCAGCGTATGTCATATTTATATCTAAGTTGAACTGATGAGTATTTAAGACAACTCCCTCGTGAGTTTGTTCAAGTGAATGACTAAAGCTTTCCATGTTTCTTTGACCTACAAGTGACAGATCGGGTTGTGTATCCTCAACTGGAATATCTATGAAAGAGTCATCAATGATATTATCCTCTCCAAAGGTTGAAGTCTCTTGTTTCTCAAGAGCAGCAAGCTGTTGCTGAATGAGACGATGACGCTGCAGTAAGATCCTGTAGTCATCAACTTCTTCTTCTTCATCTAAAGATGATGGTTCTCTCACAGGTTGTTCTCCAACAGAAGCTAGATCTGCCTCATTATGAGACAACCAGGACTTCTCATCTAACTCCATCAAAGGTAGCCTGGGTCTCTCAATAAGTGGGGGATGAGGAGCTAACCTTGGCCTGTTGTTATCAGAATAAGCATGCCACCTTTCGTCAAGGTGGGGAGGTCTCAGCCTGTTGAAATTCTCAGATGTGGGGTAAGGTAGCCTTGGCCTTTCGTTGTCAGGGTAGGATGGCACTCTCTTGTCAAGATATGGAGGCCGTGATCGATCTGCAAACGGTTGATGAGGTAAATTGGGTCTCTGAGGAACAGCTACAGTGTATGTAAAGCAATGTTGTTAAGGAGCACACACCGAATACAACTTCCAGTTCAAAAATGAACACCAGATTGTCTGCTGTTACACCAAAAATTATGAGGATAAATGTCCATTCAATAAAATGCAATGACTCCTGGATAGAGCATGTTGATGCCTGTACATACATTCACTAAAGCAACAACTAAACTAAAACTATACTGTAGAAAGGCAAGATTTTCGGAGCCATGTCGCTTGTCATTTCTACCCCTTTGTAGGCCTCATCAGATTTTTACCCTTTGTTGAAAAAAATAAATAGAAGTAGAGTCAAAAGATTAAAAGATTTTCTGCCATCAACATCAAATGTGTTAGTGCACTGTTGCTCGATGGTCAAGAGCACTGGCATTGTAATCTACTGGTTGCATTTGAACCCCACTGGTCAGTATCAGATGCTTCTTCAGAAGCGCAATGGAATTTTCTGTCTTTGGCATTAAGTGACAACCTGAATCGGGCAGAGCGACCTACAGCTAGAAATCTTTCCCACTTAAGTGTTTCTATTAATGCCCTCAAGGTCCTAGCCTCCCACGCAGTCGTTTTTAGGGGACTCGTATTTAGTGGGGAGGAGGTGAAATACGAGTCTCCTAAAAACGACTGCGTAGGAGGCTATCTGGGTCCCTTCTCTCTCACTCAAAACATGTACTTAATCACTGATAGATACTACAGCTGCAGGAGCTTTTCATTAAACATAAATCACCGGTACAAATTTTCAGAATTTTCGCTGGTCGAGTTGAATGCATCTGACCATGTCCCAGAATTTGAGGTCACATGCACTGACATGCTGGAGGTGCTTCGTCTGCTACTATTGTGTTTTTTTTTGGCTTGTCCTCGTGAGCTCACGCTCGGTTGGGAGACTAAAACCGACATCTATCACAAATGGAACACTAAAATTTCGATAATTCTGGAAATTCCATCAAAGAGAGTGCATTCAAAACGCATTCATCAATTTTCATAAACTTTTCCCAGAAATTTGCCCGTTCCATTTAACTTTGGACTGGAAATCTTGCCGGAAATCTTGAAAAATTTGCTCAAATGGAAAGTGCCCACTCCAATATCAAAATTCTGCAGGCAGCTGCATGCCAATTGACAGATGCTGTTGTTTAGACAGGCTTACCATATGTACAGGAATCATTGGCCAAGGCACTGACAAGCACAAAACACTAGACATCAGTTGAATACAGGTCAACTCGCCTACGACCAAACTCCCCTACGAACAAACTCGCCTACGACTTGGCAACTCGCCTACACTCAAATAATGTATGTCTTTTATAACTTTAAGTTATCATTTTGTGAACAGTGTTTGCGACTATAGCATAGTCCTCAGGGCTGCCCAGTCAGCCCTTTTTCGAAATCCACAGTCACCTGTTGCACTGCAGTGGTTGCGCCGCGAAGTAAATTTATTTTTTTCTCTCTTAGAACCTGAACCTTGTATTGTTTTTATCTCAGTGATACCAGTGTGAAGTAAAAGCGTGAGTCGTGCTTAAACAATTTTTGTTTTAAGAGTATTTTCAATGATTTCAATTCATCGAATCATTACGTAAATAAACAAGGCTGCACGCATCTCTTCAAACTTTTATTTTGGACTAAGTCTTCTGCTGTCGTTTTACACGCAAGCTTTTTTTAGGCATTCTTTTTCACTACATATAAAAAATTCCACCTTCTTCAATTCATCGAATCATTACGGATCATTACGTAAATAAACAAGAATTGAACTCGCTGGATATATTAAGCTTTTAGTAAACAAACTAGCCTAGGTAGGTGAGTTCACCTTTAGTCGTAGGCGACTTGGCGTAGGCGAGTTTGGTCGTTGGCGAGTTGACCGGATTCCCATCAGTTTGGTGGACTTTCTACCTACTTTAAATAACATAAGCATAAACATAAGCATACATGCATGTAGCCATAGCTTAAGCACAAGGATCGATTGTATGTGTGAACCAGGCAAACATAAGCATGAGCATAATCATATGAAAATAAAACATTTTTTTCATTTTCTTATGGCATAACTACGTAAGAATGTCAGCAGTTTTTCACGTCTTTCGGAAGAGTTCGCAAAATTTGGGCACCGTGCGGGAAAATAATCAGAGTAAAACTTTTCCTCTCCTCCCTAAAACATGACCATTTTTCATATAAAACTGAAATAAAGGATACGTCTGCACTGACCCCCTCTTTTGCCAACATAAGACTTGCCCCGTCCTTTCACTTCCCGTCCAATTCCTCCAAAGACCTTGCCTCTTCCTCTCGCGTTCCCAGGAATTTCACGTCCCCTCGGAAATCTTCCGCGACTTGAGGGAGTCAAAGGTCCCCCTTGAGGTTCCCAACGATCTGTTGAAGGGCCTGGACGGTGGAATACAAAAGCTCTGTTGTTCGCTCCATATGAATTGATATTTTCCTGACGGTCACGTAATGGGTCTTCATGGCGTGGTTCGAGGCGCGAGAAAACATCACTGCTCGATTCCGTAGACAATTTAAGTATCTCTTCGTCTATTTCTCCATCCTCCAGATCATATATTTCTCCATCTTCTAGCTCTACATCGCAATCTGCCGTAGCCATGACTCTCGTTAGAGAGGGAAAAACGCCAAAACTCTCGTTTTAAATTCGTAGTCTACAAATACGAAGTGTTCCGCCGCCATTTTGCACACCCAGTATGTATCCCGTCAGCCTTAGAAAGCGCACTTTTGACTTTGGCTCCAGTCTCTTGCAGTCGCCTTAGGCCCGTTTCAAACGTCGAACTTCTCATGTAAATGAGCGAAAACAATAGATTTTTCTCATTTGCATTAGATTCGGCACATGAGAAGTTCGACGTTTGAACTGTGCCTTAGCCTCCCACGTAGTCGTTTTTAGGGGAATCGTATTTCACCTCCTCCCCAAAACGAGTCACGACTGCGTGGGAGGCTACAGTCTCCTTGGTGGACAAAGCCTTTCGAAAGGGTCTGGTAGGGTACCTTGAGAAATAATAACAAGAGGCTACAAAAGCCTAAACTCGTGCCTGCAAAAATACATTTTGTATCCCTAAGTTTTCGGGAAACAAGATAAAAAGAGAAGTCTGTCCTCCTTCTACATCGCACGCATTGCGCTTCTTTGCAGTCTATATCCAAAGACCCCTATCAACATATATCCCTTTAAATTTACAAAACCGCTTTACATCTCAACCACTGATAACCGTGCATAATTATAAAACTTGTAAAACAAATAATAAAAGAAGATGAAAAAGAGAAACAAAAGGAAAAAAACGTGAGAGGTGCCAGGAATTGAACACTGGTCGTCTGCATCAAAGGCGGTCACAACACCATGGGATGTTTTGCATAACTAATGAGCAAATTGACTTAGCATAATTCTCCAATGGACATTTCTGCTCACTGTTTGAGAAAGGAAACGCTTCTCGAACGGTGAAGGATTCGAGAGATTAAAAATTACTCATCGAAGCATCTCCTGTAGAAAAACAATGAAAAAGAACCTATCAACTTGTTACCGTCCAGCTCCAGTACCACAGTCGGTTAGGGCGTCGTACTTATAAGCAGTACTGGCGAGTTGCTGCCGAGGGCGCTGAAGTAATGGGAAGATCGCGGGTTCGAACCCCGCCGAGAGCAGGGATTAGTTTTATTATTTGTTTCAAATGAAGTATTATTATTTCGTTGAAAAATTTTCAACATTTTAGTTTAATTTTGATGTTAGTTTCACATATCACTTCTTGAATTTATTAAAATTTATAGAAATTCACTTATACCCCAACCTTAACTTTATTGCTTAGGAAGAACAAACTTATTGCTCAAAGATCGTCTACTGATGGAATGGCCTACCCACTTGTTCTCGTCCAGCTCCCGTAGCACAGTCGGTTAGAGCGTCGTGCTTATAAGCAGTACTGGCGAGTTGCTGCCGAGTTGCTGTCGCGGGTTCGAACCCCGCCGGCAGCAAGGACTAGGACTTTTTTCCCAGTGAATTAGTATTATCGTTTTTTGAACATTTTTCAACATTTCAGTTTATTTTTGACATTAGTTTTACATATCATTTCTATAACTCCGTAAAATTTTATACAAATTCACGTATACCTCAAAGGAAGACCAACCTTTTCGCTCAAACATCATTTACTGATAGAATGCCTAGCCTACTTGTGCCCGTCCAGCTCCCGAAGGACAGTCGGTTAGAGCGTTGTACTTATAAGCAGTACTGGCAAGTTGCCGCCGAGGGTGCTGAAGTAATGCGAAAGTCGCTGCTTCGAACCCCACCGAGAGCAGGGTTTATTTCTATAATATCTTTTTTGTAATAAAGTAGCACTATTTTATTGAACACTTTTCAATATTTTAGTTTATTTTTGAGATTAGTTTTACATATCTCTCCCTTAACACCTTAAACTTTTTTTAGAAATTCACGTAAACCACAAAGGAACACCAAACTTATTGCTGAAACATCATTTACTGATAGAATGCCTAGCCTACTTCTTCCCGAACAGCTCCCATCGCCAGAAAAGTCGAATCGACATGCGCAGACGTTGCGCGACACTTAGAATTTTCCGGCTTTGTTTTCATCCCTTCATTACAGAAAATATATGGGAAGGAGTTTTTAATTTTCTCGAGGAGTAAACATTTTCAGAATCTAAAAGCTACTTTGTATCTAGTAATGATCAGAACTTTGCGAAGGTTGTTCTGAAGCTACGTTCGGTGTAAATATTACAAAATTCGGTTCGGTTTTACAGATTTTGTAAAGTAATGTTTCGCGACGCCATATTGAGTGCGACTGAGTCAAAGGTCTCAGTGGACACGAATTTAATTTTCATTTTGTACCGGTATATCGAGGGCTACATACCTTACTTTGTATCTGTTCGATAAGTTCGAACATCAGTCCGTTTCTGTGCAAAATATCCTTTCCTTAGAACACGAACTCAGTTCGGTTTGAAAAGTCCATTTCATGTCATTGTTCAGGTTCAGTGAAAAGCGGCATAATGGCCATCGCTCGATAGCTAAGGCGAGAAGAACAAACCTTTTCCCTCTCAACTTGCCCGCCATCTTGCGTACAACATCCCAGGCGTTCTGTTTTGAGTCTTGCCAAACCGAGGGAGACTAGAAACAAGTATTCCCAGCAGTCTAGCGAGCTTTACGCGGGTTATTTTCGAAAAAAGCGCGGCGATTTGTATGCCAAAATTGAATTGTTGACTGAGTTCATTATGTCCTCTCTGTACACTGTTGAAAAAGATTTTATTTCTATTGCTGACTGCCCGAATACAAAACTTCAGTACGTATTACAGCAACGTGAAAACGGCAATGAAGTGGTATTTTGGCTTAAGATAAAACAGGAGGCCCTTGCAACCTGGAGAAAAGAAAAGCTCTCTGGTAACATACGAAATGATGGTTTTCTCTTCATTGACCTGGTCAATATGTGCATACCTGGTGACACATTTCGCTTAAATCGTGAAAGTGTGAGACTAGAGACACAGCTTTCCAATACCTGCATTGTTGCTGATGCTAAAAGGAGGACAATAAACAAGAAAGGAAGTCCAAAGCAAAGACAAGAGTTCTTGGCCTCCTACAAGAAGCTTGCAGTACTTCGAAATGACATTATCTCTGTCGAAGATTGGAAATCAGACATTAGTAGCCTTCAGCATAAGGTGAATCTTGCGGAAACCGAAATTAATGTTTGGAAACAAAAGTATACTGACCTAGAAAAGGAAAAACAGAATCTATTACAGGAAATGCTCCAGGAGAAGGAACTGTCGAATTCATGCAGGGAAGAGAGTGAACAAATGAGAAAATACATTAGGCAGCTGGAGAAAGAACAGTTCACTAAAGTTAGGGGCACAGCTATTCCTAAGCTTCAAACTACACAAGCCCAGAATAAGAAGTTGAAAGAGCTAAAAACAAGAGCTCAAAAGGCTCTATATTTCAGCAAATTATTTGGTCTGGAGCTTGACTGCCTTAGATTAAAAGATCCAGATAGCTCTAAGACATTTACTGTTGACTTCAATCCAGAAAAAAGTGTATGCTTTAGAGCTTCCCCTGATACTTCACAAAGTGGCACAGCATATGACACACCACTTGCTGCCCCATTGCCTGATACACCCCCTTCCTCTTCAAATGACACCCCATCAACTCTCTTACCTGAGCAATCCCAACCTGCAGTCAACACTTCATGCCAAGATGAGACACAATATGCCAAGCTGAGTGAGGATGACAAATCCAGGGTAGAGGGCATATTGTATCTCATTGACAAGTTTGGGGTTGGAGATGAGTTTATTCACCAGTTGTCAATGGTAGTCGATGGAATGCCCAAGTCCTACCTGTTTAAACAGTGCAGAAAGGAGCTGAACAAGGACTGCATCATCTCCACTACTCCAGGCAAGGCCCCAGGAGCACAGTACTCCTTTAAAAAATTATTGGCTGAACAAGTAAAATACATGGTAGGTAATAACACTGTGTTTTGTCTTTAATTTTGTATCACAACCCATGGTTTGTATAAATAGGTTATTTAGTTAAGTATAGCAATCATTTGCTTTTTTGCAACTTATCTTTAGAAAGCATTTGGATATGTTTCTATCCTAACTGTAACTTTGTTGCAGAGACAAGCCAATTTGCTGCAAGAGGGAGAGAAAGTGAAGGTGAAGCTCAGTGGGGATGGTGCACGAATGAGCAGAGTGAGCAACTTCATCCTCCTGAGCCTGTCCATTCTTCAGAGCACAGATGATTTGTTGTCGTCAAAAGGTAGAAATATAAACTAAAGCAACTACAGCAACCATAGACACCGAAATTTGCCTTGTATATGAAAAAATGCAAACAATGAATATTATTAACTTTTAAATCACACCAGTAAATTTTATTAATTTATATCTTTCATCACTTCAATGCTTTATATCAAAATAAGGTACACACACCATTGCTGTAGTGAATGGCCCAGAAAGCAGGGAAACTTTGGCCACTTCCTTCAAGGAAGTATTTGACGACATCAATGAAATCCAGGAGAGCGGTTTCATCACCATTGAAGAACAAAGAGTAGACATTGAACTATTTCTTGGGGGTGACTACAAGGTAAGATGTATACTGTCAACTACTCAAATTTCAGTCCAAACATCTTATTATGCAAATTTTCCATATGGCATTCACAGAATGATAAAGAATATTATTTCATTCTGTGATTTAATGTAATATTCCCCGGTCATATTGTCAGGCCTTAATTATATCATTAATTTTTTTCAGTTTTTGCTTCTGGTTATGGGCATCAGTGCAGCCAACTCCACCTTTGCTTGCTTGTGGTGCAAAGTTCATAAGAAAGACAGGTATTAATCTAAACATAACTTTAATGATCAATCAATATTTGATAAGCCAATTTATTAATTACAATGTATTTTCCTGTCTCAAATGAAATATAATAAAATACTGAATTTCTTCCTGGTCTAGATACATACACATGTTTTAACCACCACTTCACAAATATGGTGTATGTGTATGTAGTGATATAAGTTTTGTTCTGTTCCTGATGCTTATGTATTATTGAGAATAAAAAACATTGCCCTAACATGCCAATGGATGTTCTATATGATAAAAAAACTAATGATCTTCTTCTCTTTAAGGGGAGACATGACCAAGCCAGACAACTATTACAATAGTAACCCCATTAGGAGGACATTACAGGAACTACATGAATTTCCCACCAAGTCCAAGGGAGAGAACTTCTGCTGTGTGCATAAACCACTCCTTAACATCCCACTGGATCACATCATTTTGGATGAGCTGCATTTAATGCTGCGCATCACAGATGTGCTAATTGGTAACGTGGTAGAGGATGCGATGCAGTGGGATGATAAGGAGAGCTTCCTCACTGGGAAGAAAAAAGTCCACCTTGAAAAGCTTATCCAAGCTATCAACAGCTGTGGTGTTTCCTTCTCAGTGTGGGAGAAACGAAATGCAGACGGCAAAGGCTCTGGGACTTGGGAGTGGACAAGCCTGATGGGAGATGACCGCAAGACTCTACTAAAACTTCTTCCCAGTAAGTTGGAGCCCCTGATCCAGCAGGAGACAGCCAAAACCGTTGTGGAATTGTGGAAGGTATACATGGTAACTGTTAAAGTAATCAACAATAATAAATTTCAGAAATCAACTCAGCAGATTTTACACTGGATTTTGTTATTGCTGTCAAACAAAATTTCTCACTTTGGCTCAGTCTGTTATTTTTTCTTTTGCTGTTTTCTTTTTATTCTTGTAGGGATTTGCTGATATGTACTTCAGCTTCATCTCATCTTTTGAACCAACCAATGTTGATGTTTATCGTCAAAAGGTAAACCAAAGAAACAATGATTTTAATCAACTTCATGCAGTAGCATATCTGCCCAAACAACATTTTACAATGTACTGTATGAAATTTCCTTTTTTTTTTCAGATAAAAACATGGATTGACACATTCTCTGCCCTCGGGGATAAGAGGATTGGATATGCACGTGAGCGTGTCACATGCTATATGCATGCAGCTGCATACCACATTCCCCATATGGTAACACAGCATAACAACCTCAAGCAGTTTAGTGGTCAAGGTACCTTTCATGCTATTTTGAATACACATTACACAAATTATAAATAAAAGTAACTATATCAATCAAAATAACAATTTTCACTTTTAGGTGTGGAGAAAAACAATGACGATGCCAGAAGAATTTTGCAGCGTAAAACAAATCATACAGATGACCCTGCTGAAATTCTTCGGGCAGAACATTGTATTCGTACCTTGAAACACAGGGAGAGGAAACCCAGAAAATACACCAAAAAAAATGCTGAGTACTGGGAAAACTCCATTAGAACAAAGAGAAAGGCACGTATGCGTCTTAGCTATGACAAGCCCCAAGAATTGATCCCCACTGATGATGTACCAGTTTCTGTTGAGCCACTACCCCAACAAACTAAAAGAGGAAAAAGGAAACAGCCAGCAAGTAGAGCTAAATCTAAAGTTAACAAGGCACAATCAAAACGATCCAAAAAATAATTTTAAGTACATCACAGGGGCAAAAACATATTATTGAATAGCTATCAGGGTTGAAACATGCAACGAGCACTCAGGTATACATGTAATTATTCCTTACTGTTGCTATAAAAAATGCCATTGTCTTGATTTTGTGTAAAAAAGGATAATTTGTACTTTATTTCAAACGGTTTCTATCCAAGAGCAGTCCAAGAAAGTGCCAATACTTAGACAATGAAACACTGTAAACTAAGTTAAAAGGGGTAAGGAAAGCCACATGTTTCAACCTCTTCACAAGTTAGTATTTAATCAATACAGCTGTATCACTTTCATATGAAAACAAGGGGACATTAAAAATAAAGATAAAACCATAATAATGCTTCCTGAGCCCTTTCAGTTCCAAAATCACCAAAGTCAAAATTAAAGAAAAATTTTAAGTATGAGAAAAACAGGCAATACTACTACCACAACAAGCTTTCCATGGAATGGTAAATGTAAATGTACAACTGACTGATTTCATTCATTCTCAAAAGTACCATGATTAAAAAATACAGGGAAGTAACACTAGCTTTCATTTCACCTAGTTATAATATCATTCCTGGACTTAATTGTCAGTACAACTTTGTCTGACTTATGGTTTGACTTTGGGAGTGAAAGATTTTAATCTAAGAAGCATCCCCAAGAGCCACTCTTATGAATGAGAATGTCAGTTTTTCCTGAAATGCTCTTGGGCATTGATGATGGCCTTCCCCTATACTATATTTTTTTGGTGACCAGGAGATAAAGCTTCTCATCTTCATTGGGTAAAACACTTTTACCCCCTGGCCATGAGAATCCGGACAATGATCCCAGAACTCTGGAAAGTATCTTTTAGGGAAGGCCTCTTTATCCAATAAGTGCCATCCATCTTGAATCCGCTCTTTATTTTTAAATAGGCACCTGTAAACATCTCCCCTGAAATTAATGGTCACAGGTAGGCGGCACTTTGACTTGAGATGCCGTTCTACCGCAATTCTGAAGGTGGTTACCTCACAAAAGATAACCACCTCACCTGGCACTGGATTCTTGAATAATCTAAAAGAGATTGAAAATTCATTTCAACTGTAGCAAACTATATATACTGTAATAGATAATATATTTTTTGTAATGAACTCATGACAGCAGTTGATACCAGTGGTTTAAGGAACAATAATATTATTTTTCTGTCACTTTCATGGGAAACAGCTTAAGTTTACTGCTGAAATAGCAAACATAATAATCCGCGTTGATCAAAACTACATTCTCTGAACATAACAGAGTGCGAACTACAAAGTTACTAAAGAGAATTCTTTTTGTGATCACAACATTAACGGAGCATGACATAACAACATGTCTTTACTAGTAAAAAAAATCTCTGGGAAATATCAATCGGATAACGTTGTTAGATTATTGTAAGTAGCAAGTACCAATAAATCGTACCGGATACAATCGGGAGAAACATTTTCTTCGGGCTCCCAAGTTGACTCAAAGGGAGAATACCCCCGCCACATAACTAAGTATTCAGTAGTCCCCTGTTAGCGAATAAAAGTAGGCACAACACTATATCATTAAAGGAACACTTCACCTGTATTCTTTTCATTGCTATTTAGGAATTCATGTTGCAAAATAATATTAACTGACTACCACCACTGCTACTGAGAAAAAAACAAAGGAATTCGACTTACCATAACCTGATTTCTCTTAGCAATGAGGCGCTCCACCTCCCACAGACGTCCCCTTCCTTTTATTTTTCGCTGCTTTCTTACTTTGGGCAGCAAATCGACAGAAGATACACTATTTAACGACGCGTAAAAGCCATTTTCCCTTCGAAGACGCGCCGCCATTTTTTTAGAAAGGAACGAGGGGGATTCTCAAATGTCATATGCATGAACCAATCAGATATGTTTTAAGACAATCAGAGGATTGGCAGCTTATTTGATATGGCCGAATGGATCCAGATAAGCCCTGCCCACTTTGATTCGACTTTTCTGGCAATGCCATAGCACAGTCGGTTAGAGCGTCGTACTTATAAGCAGTACTGCAAAGTTCCCGCCGAGGGTGCTGAAGTAATGCGAAGGTCGCGGGTTCGAACCCCGGGAGGAGGGATTAGTTTTATGATTCCTTTTAAATGAAGTATTATTAGTTCTTTGAAAAATTTTCAACATTTTAGTTTAATTTTGATGTTAGTTTCACATATCCCTTCTTGAACTTATTAAAATTTATAGAAATTCCCTTATACCCAACCTTAACTTTAAAGCTCAGGAAGAGCAAACTTATTGCTCAAAGATCATCTACTGATGGAATATGGCCTACCAATTGTTCTCGTCCAGCTCCCGTAGCACAGTCGGTTAGAGCGTCGTACTTATAAGCAGTACTGGCGAGTTGCTGCCGAGGGCGCTGAAGTAATGCGAAGGTCGCGGGTTCAAACCCCGCCGGGAGCAGGGATTAGTTTTATTATTTGTTTTAAATGAAGTATTATTATTTCGTTGAAAAATTTTCAACATTTTAGTTTAATTTTGATGTTAGTTTCACATATCCCTTCTTGAACTTATTAAAATTTATAGAAATTCCCTTATACCCCAACCTTAACTTTAAAGCTCAGGAAGAGCACACTTATTGCTCAAAGATCATCTACTGATGGAATATGGCCTACCCAATTGTTCTCGTCCAGCTCCCGTAGCACAGTCGGTTAGAGCGTCGTACTTATAAGCAGTACTGGCGAGTTGCTGCCGAGGACGCTGAAGTAATGCGAAGGTCGCGGGTTCGAACCCCGCCGGAGCAGGGATTAGTTTTATTATTAGTTTCAAATGAAGTATTATTTCGTTGAAAAATTTTCAACATTTTAGTTTAATTTTGATGTTAGTTTCACATATCCCTTCTTGAACTTATTAAAATTTATAGAAATTCACTTATACCCCAACCTTAACTTTATAGCTCAGGAAGAGCAAACTTATTGCTCAAAGATCATCTACTGATGGAATGGCCTACCCTCCAGCTCCCGTAGCACAGTCGGTTAGAGCGTCGTACTTATAAGCAGTACTGGCGAGTTGCCGCCGAGGGTGCTGAAGTAATGCGAAGGTCGCGGGTTCGAACCCCGCCGGGAGCAGGGATTATTTTTATTTCTTTTTTCCCAGTGAATTAGTATTATCGTTTTTTGAACATTTTTCAACATTTCAGTTTATTTTTGACATTAGTTTTACATATCATTTCTATAACTCCGTAAAATTTTACACAAATTCACGTATACCTCAAAGGAAGACTAACCTTTTCGCTCAAACATCATTTACTGATAGAATGCCTAGCCTACTTGTGCCCGTCCAGCTCCCGAAGGACAGTCGGTTAGAGCGTTGTAGTTAGAAGCAGTACTGGCGAGCTGCCGCCGATGGTGCTTAAGTAATGCGAAAGTCGCTGCTTCGAACCCCACCGAGAGCAGGGTTTATTTCTATAATATCTTTTTTGTAATAAAGTAGCACTATTTTATTGAACACTTTTCAATATTTTAGTTTATTTTTGAGATTAGTTTTACATATCTCTCCCTTAACACCTTAAACGTTTTTTAGAAATTCACGTATACCACAAAGGAACACCAAACTTATTGCTGAAACATCATTTACTCATATAATGCCTAGCCTACTTCTTCCCGAACAACTCCCATAGCACAGTCGGTTAGAGCGTCGTACTTATAAGCAGTACTGGCGAGTTGCCGCCGATGGTGCTGAAGTAATGCGAAGGTCGCGGGTTCGAACCCCGCCGGGAGCAGGGATTAGTTTTATGATTCCTTTCAAATGAAGTATTATTAGTTCTTTGAAAAATTTTCAACATTTTACTTTAATTTTGAGGTTAGTTTCACATATCCCTTCTTGAACTTATTAAAATTTATAGAAATTCCCTTATACCCCAACCTTAACTTTATTGCTCAGGAAGAACAAACTTATTGCTCAAAGATCATCTACTGATGGAATGGCCTACCCACTTGTTCTCGTCCAGCTCCCGTAGCACAGTCGGTTAGAGCGTCGTACTTATAAGCAGTACTGGCGAGTTGCTGCCGAGGGCGCTGAAGTAATGCGAAGGTCGCGGGTGCGAACCCCGCCGAGAGCAGGGATTAGTTTTATTATTTGTTTTAAATCAAGTATTATTATTTCGTTGAAAAATTTTCAACATTTTAGTTTAATTTTAATGTTAGTTTCACATATCCCTTCTTGAACTTATTAAAATTTATAGAAATTCCCGTATACCCCAACCTTAACTTTAAAGCTCAGGAAGAGCAAACTTATTGCTCAAAGATCATCTACTGATGGAATATGGCCTACCCAATTGTTCTCGTCCAGCTCCCGTAGCACAGTCGGTTAGAGCGTCGTACTTATAAGCAGTACTGGCGAGTTGCTGCCGAGGGCGCTGAAGTAATGCGAAGGTCGCGGGTTCGAACCCCGCCGGGAGCAGGGATTAGTTTTATTATTTGTTTTAAATGAAGTATTATTATTTCGTTGAAAAATTTTCAACATTTTAGTTTAATTTTGATGTTAGTTTCACATATCCCTTCTTGAACTTATTAAAATTTAAAGAAATTCCCTTATACCCCAACGGTAACTTTAAAGCTAAGGCAGAGCAAACTTATTGCTCAAAGATCATCTACTGATGGAATATGGCCTACCCAATTGTTCTCGTCCAGCTCCCGTAGCACAGTCGGTTAGAGCGTCGTACTTATAAGCAGTACTGGCGAGTTGCCGCCGAGGGTGCTGAAGTAATGCGAAGGTCGCGGGTTCGAACCCCGCCGGGAGCAGGGATTATTTTTATTTCTTTTTTCCCAGTGAATTAGTATTATCGTTTTTTTGAACATTTTTCAACATTTCAGTTTATTTTTGACATTAGTTTTACATATCATTTCTATAACTCCGTAAAATTTTACACAAATTCACGTATACCTCAAAGGAAGACCAACCTTTTCGCTCAAACATCATTTACTGATAGAATGCCTAGCCTACTTGTGCCCGTCCAGCTCCCGAAGGACAGTCGGTTAGAGCGTTGTACTTAGAAGCAGTACTGGCGAGCTGCCGCCGATTGTGCTTAAGTAATGCGAAAGTCGCATCTTCGAACCCCACCGAGAGCAGGGTTTATTTCTATAATATCTTTTTTGTAATAAAGTAGCACTATTTTATTGAACACTTTTCAATATTTTAGTTTATTTTTGAGATTAGTTTTACATATCTCTCCCTTAATACCTTAAACTTTTTTTAGAAATTCACGTATACCACAAAGGAACACCAAACTTATTCCTGAAACATCATTAACTGATAGAATGCCTAGCCTACTTCTTCCCGAACAGCTCCCATAGCACAGTCGGTTAGAGCGTCGTACTTATAAGCAGTACTGGCAAGTTGCTACCGAGGGCGCTGAAGTAATGCGAAGGTCGCGGGTTCGAACCCCACCGGGAGGAGGGATTAGTTTTATGATTCCTTTCAAATGAAGTATTATTAGTTCTTTGAAAAATTTTCAACATTTTAGTTTAATTTTGATGTTAGTTTCACATATCCCTTCTTGAATTGATCAAAATTTATAGAAATTCACTTATACCCCAACCTTAACTTTATTGCTCAGGAAGAACAAACTTTTTACTCAAAGATCATCTACTGATGGAATGGCCTACCCACTTGTTCTCGTCCAGCTCCCGTAGCACAGTCGGTTAGAGCGTCGTACTTATAAGCAGTACTGGCGAGTTGCTGCGAGGGTGCTGAAGTAATGCGAAGGTGGCGGGTTCGAACCCCGCCGGGAGCAGGGATTAGTTTTATTATTTGTTTCAAATGAAGTATTATTATTTCGTTGAAAAATTTTCAACATTTTAGTTTAATTTTGATGTTAGTTTCACATATCCCTTCTTGAACTTATTAAAATTTATAGAAATTCCCTTATACCCCAACCTTAACTTTATAGCTCAGGAAGAGCAAACTTATTGCTCAAAGATCATCTACTGATGGAATGGCTTTCCCACTTGTTCTCGTCCAGCTCCCGTAGCACAGTCGGTTAGAGCGTCGTACTTATAAGCAGTACTGGCGAGTTGCCGCCGAGGGTGCTGAAGTAATGCGAAGGTCGCGGGTACGAAACCCGCCGGGAGCAGGGATTATTTTTATTATTAGTTTCAAATGAAGTATTATTTCGTTGAAAAATTTTCAACATTTTAGTTTAATTTTCATGTTAGTTGCACATATCCCTTCTTGAATTTATCAAAATTTATAGAAATTCACTTATACCCCAACCTTAACTTTATTGCTCAGAAAGAACAAACTTTTTACTCAAAGATCATCTACTGATGGAATGGCCTACCCACTTGTTCTCGTCCAGCTCCCGTAGCACAGTCGGTTAGAGCGTCGTACTTATAAGCAGTACTGGCGAGTTGCCGCCGAGGGTGCTGAAGTAATGCGAAGGTGGCGCGTTCGAACCCCGCCGGGAGCAGGGATTAGTTTTATTATTTGTTTCAAATGAAGTATTATTATTTCGTTGAAAAATTTTCAACATTTTAGTTTAATTTTGATGTTAGTTTCACATATCCCTTCTTGAACTTATTAAAATTTATAGAAATTCCCTTATACCCCAACCTTAACTTTATAGCTCAGGAAGAGCAAACTTATTGCTCAAAGATCATCTACTGATGGAATGGCCTTCCCACTTGTTCTCGTCCAGCTCCCGTAGCACAGTCGGTTAGAGCGTCGTACTTATAAGCAGTACTGGCGAGTTGCCGCCGAGGGTGCTGAAGTAATGCGAAGGTCGCGGGTACGAAACCCGCCGGGAGCAGGGATTATTTTTATTATTAGTTTCAAATGAAGTATTATTTCGTTGAAAAATTTTCAACATTTTAGTTTAATTTTCATGTTAGTTTCACATATCCCGTCTTGAATTTATTAAAATTTATAGAAATTCACTTATACCTTAACCTTAACTTTAAAGCTCAGGAAAAGCAAACTTATTGCTCAAAGATCATCTACTGATGGAATATGGCCTAGCCAACTGTTCTCGTCCAGCTCCCGTAGCACAGTCGGTTAGAGCGTCGTACTTATAAGCAGTACTGGCGAGTTGCTGCCGGCGAGGGCGCTGAAGTAATGCGAAGGTCGCGGGTTCGAATTCCGCCGGGAGCAGGGATTAGTTTTATTATTAGTTTCAAATCAAGTATTATTTCGTTGAAAAATTTTCAACATTTTAGTTTAATTTTGATGTTAGTTTCACATATCCCTTCTTGAACGTATTAAAATTTATAGAAATTCACTTATACCCCAACCTTAACTTTATAGCTCAGGAAGAGCAAACTTATTGCTCAAAGATCATCTACTGATGGAATGGCCTACCCACGTGTTCTCGTCCAGCTCACGTAGCACAGTCGGTTAGAGCGTCGTACTTATAAGCAGTACTGGCGAGTTGCCGCCGAGGGTGCTGAAGTAATGGGAAGGTCGCGGGTTCGAACACCGCCGGGAGCAGGGATTATTTTTATTTCTTTTTTCCCAGTGAATTAGTATTATCGTTTTTTGAACATTTTTCAACATTTCAGTTTATTTTTGACATTAGTTTTACATATCATTTCTATAACTCCGTAAAATTTTACACAAATTCACGTATACCTCAAAGGAAGACCAACCTTTTCGCTCAAACATCATTTACTGATAGTATGCCTAGCCTACTTGTGCCCGTCCAGCTCCCGAAGGACAGTCGGTTAGAGCGTTGTAGTTAGAAGCAGTACTGGCGAGCTGCCGCCGATTGTGCTTAAGTAATGCGAAAGTCGCTGCTTCGAACCCCACCGAGAGCAGGGTTTATTTCTATAATATCTTTTTTGTAATAAAGTAGCACTATTTTATTGAACACTTTTCAATATTTTAGTTTATTTTTGAGATTAGTTTTACATATCTCTCCCTTAAAACCTTAAACTTTTTTTAGAAATTCACGTATACCACAAAGGAACACCAAACTTATTGCTGAAACGTCATTTACTGATAGAATGCCTAGCCTACTTCTTCCCGAACAGCTCCCATAGCACAGTCGGTTAGAGCGTCGTACTTATAAGCAGTGCTGGCGAGTTGCCGCCGATGGTGCTGAAGTAATGCGAAGGTCGCGGGTTCGAACCCCGCGGGAGGAGGGATTAGTTTTATGATTCCTTTTAAATGAAGTATTATTAGTTCTTTGAAAATTTTCAACATTTTAGTTTAATTTTGAGGTTAGTTTCACATATCCCGTCTTGAATTTATCAAAATTTATAGAAATTCACTTATACCCCAACCTTAACTTTATTGCTCAGGAAGAACAAACTTATTGCTCAAAGATCATCTACTGATGGAATGGCCTACCCACTTGTTCTCGTCCAGCTCCCGTAGCACAGTCGGTTAGAGCGTCGTACTTATAAGCAGTACTGGCGAGTTGCCGCCGAGGGTGCTGAAGTAATGCGAAGGTCGCGGGTGCGAATCCCGCCGGGAGCTGGGATTATTTTTATTTCTTTTTTCCCAGTGAATTAGTATTATCGTTTTTTGAACATTTTTGAACATTTCAATTTATTTTTGACATTAGTTTTACATATCATTTCTATAACTCCGTAAAATTTTACACAAATTCACGTATACCTCAAAGGAAGACCAACCTTTTCGCTCAAACATCATTTACTGATAGAATGCCTAGCCTACTTGTGCCCGTCCAGCTCCCGTAGCACAGTCGGTTAGAGCGTCGTAGTTAGAAGCAGTACTGGCGAGCTGCCGCCGATTGTGCTTAAGTAATGCGAAAGTCGCTGCTTCGAACCCCACCGAGAGCAGGGTTTATTTCTATAATATCTTTTTTGTAATAAAGTAGCACTATTTTATTGAACACTTTTCAATATTTTAGTTTATTTTTGAGATTAGTTTTACATATCTCTCCCTTAACACCTTAAACTTTTTTTAGAAATTCACGTATACCACAAAGGAACACCAAACTTATTGCTGAAACGTCATTTACTGATAGAATGCCTAGCCTACTTCTTCCCGAACAGCTCCCATAGCACAGTCGGTTAGAGCGTCGTACTTATAAGCAGTGCTGGCGAGTTGCCGCCGATGGTGCTGAAGTAATGCGAAGGTCGCGGGTTCGAACCCCGCCGGGAGCAGGGATTAGTTTTATGATTCCTTTCAAATGAAGTATTATTAGTTCTTTGAAAAATTTTCAACATTTTACTTTAATTTTGAGGTTAGTTTCACATATCCCTTCTTGAACTTATTAAAATTTATAGAAATTCCCTTATACCCCAACCTTAACTTTATTGCTCAGAAAGAACAAACTTATTGCTCAAAGATCATCTACTGATGGAATGGCCTACCCACTTGTTCTCGTCCAGCTCCCGTAGCACAGTCGGTTAGAGCGTCGTACTTATAAGCAGTACTGGCGAGTTGCTGCCGAGGGCGCTGAAGTAATGCGAAGGTCGCGGGTTCGAACCCCGCCGGGAGCAGGGATTAGTTTTATTATTTGTTTTAAATGAAGGATTATTATTTCGTTGAAAAAATTTCAACATTTTAGTTTAATTTTGATGTTAGTTTCACATATCCCTTCTTGAACTTATTAAAATTTATAGAAATTCACTTATACCCCAACCTTAACTTTAAAGCTCAGGAAAAGCAAACTTATTGCTCAAAGATCATCTACTGATGGAATATGGCCTACCCAACTGTTCTCGTCCAGCTCCCGTAGCACAGTCGGTTAGAGCGTCGTACTTATAAGCAGTACTGGCGAGTTGCTGCCGAGGGCGCTGAAGTAATGCGAAGGTCGCGGGTTCGAACCCCGCCGGGAGCAGGGATTAGTTTTATTATTAGTTTCAAATGAAGTATTATTTCGTTGAAAAATTTTCAACATTTTAGTTTAATTTTGATGTTAGTTTCACATATCCCTTCTTGAACTTATTAAAATTTATAGAAATTCACTTATACCCCAACCTTAACTTTATAGCTCAGGAAGAGCAAACTTATTGCTCAAAGATCATCTACTGATGGAATGGCCTTCCCACTTGTTCTCGTCCAGCTCCCGTAGCACAGTCGGTTAGAGCGTCGTACTTATAAGCAGTACTGGCGAGTTGCCGCCGAGGGTGCTGAAGTAATGCGAAGGTCGCGGGTACGAAACCCGCCGGGAGCAGGGATTATTTTTATTATTAGTTTCAAATGAAGTATTATTTCGTTGAAAAATTTTCAACATTTTAGTTTAATTTTCATGTTAGTTTCACATATCCCTTCTTGAATTTATCAAAATTTATAGAAATTCACTTATACCCCAACCTTAACTTTATTGCTCAGGAAGAACAAACTTTTTACTCAAAGATCATCTACTGATGGAATGGCCTACCCACTTGTTCTCGTCCAGCTCCCGTAGCACAGTCGGTTAGAGCGTCGTACTTATAAGCAGTACTGGCGAGTTGCTGCCGAGGGTGCTAAAGTAATGCGAAGGTGGCGGGTTCGAACCCCGCCGGGAGCAGGGATTAGTTTTATTATTTGTTTCAAATGAAGTATTATTATTTCGTTGAAAATTTTCAACATTTTAGTTTAATTTTGATGTTAGTTTCACATATCCCTTCTTGAACTTATTAAAATTTATAGAAATTCCCTTATACCCCAACCTTAACTTAATAGCTCAGGAAGAGCAAACTTATTGCTCAAAGATCATCTACTGATGGAATGGCCTTCCCACTTGTTCTCGTCCAGCTCCCGTAGCACAGTCGGTTAGAGCGTCGTACTTATAAGCAGTACTGGCGAGTTGCCGCCGAGGGTGCTGAAGTAATGCGAAGGTCGCGGGTTCGAAACCCGCCGGGAGCAGGGATTATTTTTATTATTAGTTTCAAATGAAGTATTATTTCGTTGAAAAATTTTCAACATTTTAGTTTAATTTTCATGTTAGTTTCACATATCCCGTCTTGAACTTATTAAAATTTATAGAAATTCCCTTTTTCCCCAACCTTAACTTTATTGCTCAGGAAGAACAAACTTATTGCTCAAAGATCATCTACTGATGGAATGGCCTACCCACTTGTTCTCGTCCAGCTCCCGTAGCACAGTCGGTTAGAGCGTCGTACTTATAAGCAGTGCTGGCGAGTAGCCGCCGATGGTGCTGAAGTAATGCGAAGGTCGCGGGTTCGAACCCCGCCGGGAGCAGGGATTAGTTTTGTGATTCCTTTCAAATGAAGTATTATTAGTTCTTTGAAAAATTTTCAACATTTTAGTTTAATTTTGAGGTTAGTTTCACATATCCCTTCTTGAACTTATTAAAATTTATAGAAATTCCCTTATACCCCAACCTTAACTTTATTGCTCAGGAAGAACAAACTTATTTCTCAAAGATCATCTACTGATGGAATGGCCTACCCACTTGTTCTCGTCCAGCTCCCGTAGCACAGTCGGTTAGAGCGTCGTACTTATAAGCAGTACTGGCGAGTTGCCGCCGAGGGCGCTGAAGTAATGCGAAGGTCGCGGGTGCGAACCCCGCTAGGAGCAGTCATTTTTTTTATTTCTTTTTTCCCAGTGAATTAGTATTATCGTTTTTTGAACATTTTTCAACATTTCAGTTTATTTTTGACATTAGTTTTACATATCATTTCTATAACTCCGTAAAATTTTACACAAATTCACGTATACCTCAAAGGAAGACCAACCTTTTCGCTCAAACATCATTTACTGATAGTATGCCTAGCCTACTTGTGCCCGTCCAGCTCCCGAAGGACAGTCGGTTAGAGCGTTGTACTTAGAAGCAGTACTGGCGAGCTGCCGCCGATTGTGCTTAAGTAATGCGAAAGTCGCTGCTTCGAACCCCACCGAGAGCAGGGTTTATTTCTATAATATCTTTTTTGTAATAAAGTAGCACTATTTTATTGAACACTTTTCAATATTTTAGTTTATTTTTGAGATTAGTTTTACATATCTCTCCCTTAAAACCTTAAACTTTTTTTAGAAATTCACGTATACCACAAAGGAACACCAAACTTATTGCTGAAACGTCATTTACTGATAGAATGCCTAGCCTACTTCTTCCCGAACAGCTCCCATAGCACAGTCGGTTAGAGCGGCGTACTTATAAGCAGTGCTGGCGAGTTGCCGCCGATGGTGCTGAAGTAATGCGAAGGTCGCGGGTTCGAACCCCGCCGGGAGCAGGGATTAGTTTTATGATTCCTTTCAAATGAAGTATTATTAGTTCTTTGAAAAATTTTCAACATTTTAGTTTAATTTTGAGGTTAGTTTCACATATCCCTTCTTGAACTTATTAAAATTTATAGAAATTCCCTTATACCCCAACCTTAACTTTATTGCTCAGGAAGAACAAACTTATTGCTCAAAGATCATCTACTGATGGAATGGCCTACCCACTTGTTCTCGTCCAGCTCCCGTAGCACAGTCGGTTAGAGCGTCGTACTTATAAGCAGTACTGGCGAGTTGCTGCCGAGGGCGCTGAAGTAATGCGAAGGTCGCGGGTTCGAACCCCGCCGGGAGCAGGGATTAGTTTTATTATTTGTTTTAAATGAAGTATTATTATTTCGTTGAAAAATTTTCAACATTTTAGTTTAATTTTGATGTTCGTTTCACATATCCCTTCTTGAACTTATTAAAATTTATAGAAATTCACTTATACCCCAACCTTAACTTTATAGCTCAGGAAGAGCAAACTTATTGCTCAAAGATCATCTACTGATGGAATGGCCTACCCACGTGTTCTCGTCCAGCTCACGTAGCACAGTCGGTTAGAGCGTCGTACTTATAAGCAGTACTGGCGAGTTGCCGCCGAGGGTGCTGAAGTAATGCGAAGGTCGCGGGTGCGAACACCGCCGGGAGGAGGGATTATTTTTATTTCTTTTTTCCCAGTGAATTAGTATTATTGTTTTTTGAACATTTTTCAACATTTCAGTTTATTTTTGACATTAGTTTTACATATCATTTCTATAACTCCGTAAAATTTTACACAAATTCACGTATACCTCAAAGGAAGACCAACCTTTTCGCTCAAACATCATTTACTGATAGAATGCCTAGCCTACTTCTTCCCGAACAGCTCCATAGCACAGTCGGTTAGAGCGTCGTACTTATAAGCAGTGCTGGCGAGTTGCCGCCGATGGTGCTGAAGTAATGCGAAGGTCGCGGGTTCGAACCCCGCCGGGAGGAGGGATTAGTTTTATGATTCCTTTTAAATGAAGTATTATTAGTTCTTTGAAAAATTTTCAACATTTTAGTTTAATTTTGATGTTAGTTTCACATATCCCGTCTTGAATTTATCAAAATTTATAGAAATTCACTTATACCCCAACCTTAACTTTATTGCTCAGGAAGAACAAACTTATTGCTCAAAGATCATCTACTGATGGAATGGCCTACCCACTTGTTCTCGTCCAGCTCCCGTAGCACAGTCGGTTAGAGCGTCGTACTTATAAGCAGTACTGGCGAGTTGCCGCCGAGGGTGCTGAAGTAATGCGAAGGTCGCGGGTGCGAATCCCGCCGGGAGCTGGGATTATTTTTATTTCTTTTTTCCCAGTTCTGTTTTCCCCAGTTTTGAACATTTTTGAACATTTCAATTTATTTTTGACATTAGTTTTACATATCATTTCTATAACTCCGTAAAATTTTACACAAATTCACGTATACCTCAAAGGAAGACCAACCTTTTCGCTCAAACATCATTTACTGATAGAATGCCTAGCCTACTTGTGCCCGTTCAGCTCCCGTAGCACAGTCGGTTAGAGCGTTGTACTTAGAAGCAGTACTGGCGAGCTGCCGCCGATTGTGCTTAAGTAATGCGAAAGTCGCTGCTTCGAACCCCACCGAGAGCAGGGTTTATTTCTATAATATCTTTTTTGTAATAAAGTAGCACTATTTTATTGAACACTTTTCAATATTTTAGTTTATTTTTGAGATTAGTTTTACATATCTCTCCCTTAACACCTTAAACTTTTTTTAGAAATTCACGTATACCACAAAGGAACACCAAACTTATTGCTGAAACGTCATTTACTGATAGAATGCCTAGCCTACTTCTTCCCGAACAGCTCCCATAGCACAGTCGGTTAGAGCGTCGTACTTATAAGCAGTGCTGGCGAGTTGCCGCCGATGGTGCTGAAGTAATGCGAAGGTCGCGGGTTCGAACCCCGCCGGGAGCAGGGATTAGTTTTATGATTCCTTTCAAATGAAGTATTATTAGTTCTTTGAAAAATTTTCAACATTTTAGTTTAATTTTGAGGTTAGTTTCACATATCCCTTCTTGAACTTATTAAAATTTATAGAAATTCCCTTATACCCCAACCTTAACTTTATTGCTCAGGAAGAACAAACTTATTGCTCAAAGATCATCTACTGATGGAATGGCCTACCCACTTGTTCTCGTCCAGCTCCCGTAGCACAGTCGGTTAGAGCGTCGTACTTATAAGCAGTACTGGCGAGTTGCTGCCGAGGGCGCTGAAGTAATGCGAAGGTCGCGGGTTCGAACCCCGCCGGGAGCAGGGATTAGTTTTATTATTAGTTTCAAATGAAGTATTATTTCGTTGAAAAATTTTCAACATTTTAGTTTAATTTTGATGTTAGTTTCACATATCCCTTCTTGAACTTATTAAAATTTATAGAAATTCACTTATACCCCAACCTTAACTTTATAGCTCAGGAAGAGCAAACTTATTGCTCAAAGATCATCTACTGATGGAATGGCCTACCCACTTGTTCTCGTCCAGCTCACGTAGCACAGTCGGTTAGAGCGTCGTACTTATAAGCAGTACTGGCGAGTTGCCGCCGAGGGTGCTGAAGCAATGCGAAGGTCGCGGGTGCGAACACCGCCGGGAGCAGGGATTATTTTTATTTCTTTTTTCCCAGTGAATTAGTATTATCGTTTTTTGAACATTTTTCAACATTTCAGTTTATTTTTGACATTAGTTTTACATATCATTTCTATAACTCCGTAAAATTTTACACAAATTCACGTATACCTCAAAGGAAGACCAACCTTTTCGCTCAAACATCATTTACTGATAGAATGCCTAGCCTACTTGTGCCCGTCGAGCTCCCGAAGGACAGTCGGTTAGAGCGTTGTACTTATAAACAGTACTGGCGAGCTGCCGCCGATGGTGCTGAAGTAATGCGAAAGTCGCTGCTTCGAACCCCACCGAGAGCAGGGTTTATTTCTATAATATCTTTTTTGTAATAAAGTAGCACTATTTTATTGAACACTTTTCAATATTTTAGTTTATTTTTGAGATTAGTTTTACATATCTCTCCCTTAACACCTTAAACTTTTTTTAGAAATTCACGTATACCACAAAGGAACACCAAACTTATTGCTGAAACATCATTTACTGATAGAATGCCTAGCCTACTTCTTCCCGAACAGCTCCCATAGCACAGTCGGTTAGAGCGTCGTACTTATAAGCAGTACTGGCAAGTTGCTGCCGAGGGCGCTGAAGTAATGCGAAGGTCGCGGGTTCGAACCCTGATGGGAGGAGGGATTAGTTTTATGATTCCTTTTAAATGAAGTATTATTAGTTCTTTGAAAAATTTTCAACATTTTAGTTTAATTTTGGTGTTAGTTTCACATATCCCGTCTTGAATTTATCAAAATTTATAGAAATTCACTTATACCCCAACCTTAACTTTATTGCTCAGGAAGAACAAACTTATTGCTCAAAGATCATCTACTGATGGAATGGCCTACCCACTTGTTCTCGTCCAGCTCCCGTAGCACAGTCGGTTAGAGCGTCGTACTTATAAGCAGTACTGGCGAGTTGCCGCCGAGGGTGCTGAAGTAATGCGAAGGTCGCGGGTGCGAATCCCGCCGGGAGCTGGGATTATTTTTATTTCTTTTTTCCCAGTGAATTAGTATTATCGTTTTTGAACATTTTTCAACATTTCAGTTTATTTTTGACATTAGTTTTACATATCATTTCTATAACTCCGTAAAATTTTACACAAATTCACGTATACCTCAAAGGAAGACCAACCTTTTCGCTCAAACATCATTTACTGATAGAATGCCTAGCCTACTTCTTCCCGAACAGCTCCCATAGCACAGTCGGTTAGAGCGTCGTACTTATAAGCAGTACTGGCAAGTTGCTGCCGAGGGCGCTGAAGTAATGCGAAGGTCGCGGGTTCGAACCCTGCCGGGAGGAGGATTAGTTTTATGATTCCTTTTAAATGAAGTATTATTAGTTCTTTGAAAAATTTTCAACATTTTAGTTTAATTTTGGTGTTAGTTTCACATATCCCGTCTTGAATTTATCAAAATTTATAGAAATTCACTTATACCCCAACCTTAACTTTATTGCTCAGGAAGAACAAACTTATTGCTCAAAGATCATCTACTGATGGAATGGCCTACCCACTTGTTCTCGTCCAGCTCCCGTAGCACAGTCGGTTAGAGCGTCGTACTTATAAGCAGTACTGGCGAGTTGCCGCCGAGGGTGCTGAAGTAATGCGAAGGTCGCGGGTGCGAATCCCGCCGGGAGCTGGGATTATTTTATTTCTTTTTTCCAGTGAATTAGTATTATCGTTTTTTGAACATTTTTCAACATTTCAGTTTATTTTTGACATTAGTTTTACATATCATTTCTATAACTCCGTAAAATTTTACACAAATTCACGTATACCTCAAAGGAAGACCAACCTTTTCGCTCAAACATCATTTACTGATAGAATGCCTAGCCTACTTCTTCCCGAACAGCTCCCATAGCACAGTCGGTTAGAGCGTCGTACTTATAAGCAGTACTGGCAAGTTGCTGCCGAGGGCGCTGAAGTAATGCGAAGGTCGCGGGTTCGAACCCTGCCGGGAGGAGGGATTAGTTTTATGATTCCTTTTAAATGAAGTATTATTAGTTCTTTGAAAAATTTTCAACATTTTAGTTTAATTTTGGTGTTAGTTTCACATATCCCGTCTTGAATTTATCAAAATTTATAGAAATTCACTTATACCCCAACCTTAACTTTATTGCTCAGGAAGAACAAACTTAGTGCTCAAAGATCATCTACTGATGGAATGGCCTACCCACTTGTTCTCGTCCAGCTCCCGTAGCACAGTCGGTTAGAGCGTCGTACTTATAAGCAGTACTGGCGAGTTGCCGCCGAGGGTGCTGAAGTAATGCGAAGGTCGCGGGTGCGAATCCCGCCGGGAGCTGGGATTATTTTTATTTCTTTTTTCCCAGTGAATTAGTATTATCGTTTTTTGAACATTTTTCAACATTTCAGTTTATTTTTGACATTAGTTTTACATATCATTTCTATAACTCCGTAAAATTTTACACAAATTCACGTATACCTCAAAGGAAGACCAACCTTTTCGCTCAAACATCATTTACTGATAGAATGCCTAGCCTACTTGTGCCCGTCCAGCTCCCGTAGCACAGTCGGTTAGAGCGTTGTACTTAGAAGCAGTACTGGCGAGCTGCCGCCGATTGTGCTTAAGTAATGCGAAAGTCGCTGCTTCGAACCCCACCGAGAGCAGGGTTTATTTCTATAATATCTTTTTTGTAATAAAGTAGCACTATTTTATTGAACACTTTTCAATATTTTAGTTTATTTTTGAGATTAGTTTTACATATCTCTCCCTTAACACCTTAAACTTTTTTTAGAAATTCACGTATACCACAAAGGAACACCAAACGTATTGCTGAAACATCATTTACTGATAGAATGCCTAGCCTACTTCTTCCCGAACAGCTCCCATAGCACACTCGGTTAGAGCGTCGTACTTATAAGCAGTACTGGCGAGTTGCCGCCGATGGTGCTGAAGTAATGCGAAGGTCGCGGGTTCGAACCCCGCCGGGAGCAGGGATTAGTTGTATGATTCCTTTCAAATGAAGTATTATTAGTTCTT